>JAJMFN010000371.1:0-57998 GCA_030574735.1 Hansenula sydowiorum
AAAGGCGAAAGAAGATTGGTCATTTCTATTGACGAGGTTAGAGAATTCGATAGAGAGTCATGGAAGGGGCTATTGAATGAACCAGCTGATTTCCTACCGGCTTTTGAAAGAGCCCTCAGAGATAACGTTACTGCAATTTACGATCCTGCCAATCCAGGCTTCAAGGATATTGACGACCAATCTCAATTTTATTTGGCCTTTAGAGGTGCTTTTGGTCATCATTCCGTTTCACCAAGAACCATTAGAGCTACACATCTATCCAAATTGATTTCAGTGGAGGGGATCGTGACAAGAGCTTCTTTAGTTCGTCCAAAAGTTGTCAGATCTGTTCATTATTGTGAACATTCTGGGAGATTCCATGCTAGAGAATATAGAGATCAAACAACTTCTTTCAATCCAATCACAACCGCAGCTATTTATCCTACAGAAGACCCCGAGGGTCATAAACTAATGACCGAGTATGGTTATTCAACATACAGAGATCATCAAACAATAACATTACAAGAAATGCCCGAAAGGGCACCAGCAGGTCAACTTCCAAGATCATTAGAAGTTGTATTGGATGATGATTTGGTCGATACTTTGAAACCTGGTGATCGTGTGCAAATCGTTGGTGTTTATAGATCTCTTGGTGGTGGTGGTAACACTTCGTCTTCTTTCAGAACCGTTATTTTGGCAAATTCTGTTTACCCATTACATGCTAGATCCACAGGTGTCTCGGCTAAAGAAGCAATAACGGACTCAGATATCAGAAATATCAATCAAGTTTCCAAGAAGAAAGATGTTTTCGAGATGATGTCTCAATCTTTGGCACCATCCATCTATGGTCATGAACATATCAAACAAGCTGTTCTGCTTATGTTACTAGGTGGTGTTGAAAAAAATTTGGATAATGGTTCTCATTTAAGAGGTGATATTAACGTATTAATGGTTGGTGATCCTTCCACTGCCAAATCACAAATCTTAAGATTCGTTTTAAATACAGCTTCCTTAGCCATTGCCACCACTGGTAGAGGTTCTTCAGGTGTTGGTTTAACAGCTGCTGTTACCACTGATAAGGAAACTGGTGAAAGAAGATTGGAAGCCGGTGCGATGGTTTTAGCTGATAGGGGTATTGTTTGTATTGATGAATTTGACAAGATGTCTGACACGGATAGAGTTGCTATTCATGAAGTTATGGAACAACAAACCGTGACGATTTCCAAAGCTGGTATTCATACATCGTTGAATGCGCGTTGTTCAGTTGTTGCAGCTGCAAATCCTGTGTTTGGTCAATACGATGTTCATAAAGAACCACACAAGAATATTGCCTTACCAGATTCCCTATTATCACGTTTCGATTTGTTATTTATCGTTACGGATGATGTCAACATGGAAAGAGATAGATCCATTTCTGAACATGTTTTGAAATCACATAGATTCCTGCCTCCAGGTTATGCCGAAGGTGAACCAATAAGAGAAAGAGTAAATTTATCATTAGCCGTTGGTAATGAACAAATCAACCCAGATGAGAATGATGAACAGGAACAACCTGTTTATGAAAAATTCAATCCATTGTTACACGCAGGTGCTCAGGCTGCTTTGAATCAAGGTAATAAAACAGGTAGAATGAAAAAACCAAAGATTTTATCAATTGGATTCATCAGAAAATATATTCAATATGCTAAAAACCGTATTGAACCTGTCTTAACCAAAGGTGCTTCTGATAAAATTGTCCATACATACACTGAACTAAGAAACGACGACACTAATGTTGGTCAAAGAACTTCACCAATCACTGCCCGTACATTGGAAACATTGATTCGTTTATCCACTGCACATGCTAAAGTGAGATTGAGTAAGACTGTTGATGTTAAAGATGCCGAAGTTGCAGAGACGTTATTAAGATATGCCTTATTCAAAGAAGTTAAAACTTCCAAGAGAGGTGCCAAAAGACATAAGAAAAGTCCTGTTGGTTCTGATCAAGATTCTGAAGTTGAAGATTCCGAAGAGGAAGATTTTGATGAAGAAGTTATAAGACCAAGTGCATCAAGAAGTACAAGAAGCTCACAAAGAATAAGACAAGCTTCAAGTCCATTACAATCCTCACAACCTGGTCGTAATGAAGACGATTATGTCCCACGTGATGAAGAAGAAACTCAAGAGACTCAAGAATCCCAACCTGAAGAGTTGATTGAAAGCTTACAACTTGACCAAGATGAACCAGAACACATGAGACCATTATCAACAGCACAACAAGTTCAAACCAGACCTACAATCTCCGCAGATAGATTGAAAACAATTTCTCAAATCATTGCAGTGTTTGGACAAGGTGAACTTTTCGATAATGAAGAGAGTAATTGTCCCCAGGACTTACTGTTTGAAGAAATCAATAAAAAAGTCCAGGAAGAGGATCAATTCACCCAGGAGGAGTATAAAGCTGCTCTTGATGAGTTGGAGAAGAAGAATTATGTCTTGGTTGCCGATGGGAAGGTTTATAGTATTTGAGTATTGGATTTGGAGTATTAAATTAATAATTTTGGGTTTTGTTTTGGATTTATTTGCGTTTTTTTTTAAATTACATGTTTTATCTACAAAGGTTTATTCGTAAGCAAATATATTGTTCGATCTAAGTCTAGTTCATCGTGATCAGTCATCATGTAAATTATTAGCAAGTGCCGCCTCGAAAGGATTGGCATTATGTTGTACTGACGCGCTTTGTAATGGGGTTTGCACGGTTGTCGGCATGCTTGGAAGGAATGGTGTGTTTATCTGTGGCATTGATATCACGGATGGGATCGAGGAGAGCATTGATGGTTGGTATGTTGTTGCTGATTGTGGGATTGCAGAATTCATCGAGGAGAAGGAATCATTGATCAGTCTGTATGAACTGACTTCTAGCATGATTGTCACGTCTTTCGTTGCTTTTGTTAGACTTGCTAATGATGGACGAACTTCGTTTAATATAGGCATTTCGTTCATGATTGATTTTGTTGAGCCCAAGATTGTAATGATTGATTTTAACAATGCATTAATCTCATCAAAAAATTTCTTCTTTTCGAATATTGAACTGTTTTTGAAATTTGAAGAATTGATCTTGGTCTTAATCTTCCTATTTAGATCCATCGACACAACACATGTGTTTGTTAGTTCTTTGATCTTGGCAATCGTATTGGCATTCAAGTTTTGTTGTTGTTCTTCCGCGGGTTTAGTAGCATTGGCAATTGCACTTTTCGAAAGCGCATTGTTTAATTCAGCATATACTTGACTCGAAGATTCTAAAACAAAATGCAACGATTCGTATAATTTTTGATCAGCTTCACCGTATTCATTCAATTGTTGTTGTGTTATTGTAAACCCGTTATTCAAATCGTTCATCTTTAAAGGTGGTAATTGATTAGTATTATTTCTTGTCAAGTTGTTGTTGTTGTTATTATTATTCGAGTAGATATCCTTATGCGATCTTTGTGAAGATTGAGGAGGCCCTGGGTTAATTATTTTGTATGCGTTGTAAACTTCACCATACGATAAGAATAACGATAATAACAACATTCTAACGAAGCAAACATCAGCGTTTTTAACATAGGCATCATAATTGCATTGTAAAATCTCAATCATTTTTTTGAAAATTGAAACTGTTTGATTAACAGATTGCAAGATATCATCGATGGAAACATACCCATCCTTGTTCTCTTCGATTTGTTCCAAGCTTTCAACAAGATGATCAATAATTGATTTCGAATGATAAAGCTGGGCAACCATTTCAATAACGACATTTTTATCATAGCAAAAGGCATTCAACTTCTTAATGGTGGATCGGAATTCAGTTATAGAGAACAATATCTTTCTTGAAATATCCACAATTTTGAACTGTGAAATATTGATTTTCTGCTCAGGTAATGTTGATAATCTTTTGAAATAATCATTTGATTTATGCTCTGGGATTGAATTCAATTTATCAGAGTGTATAGGAGACCAACCACCATTACCATTGGGTATGGAATCTTTCCCCATGGTTTCATCCTCTTCCTCGATAACATCCGAATGAGGTGGTGTAACGGTACTAGCAGACATTGATCTATTTTTCCTTGGTTCTGGTAATGATGGTTCCTCTGATTCTTTAACCTCATGAGTAGTTTCTATACTTGGTCTCTTGACAATGAATCCCATTCGTTTAGCAGCACGTGAACTGACATAACTTTCAGATGTACTTCTGGATCTTTCTAACGTATGAACAGATGCAGTTGACGATGTTTGATGGTTGGTGAAATGGGATTGTGTGCTGGTGAGAGGTGGCATTTCGGGCTCCTTATTAGCAGGAACGGCTGGGTTATTGTTATCATTAAAATCATTATTATCATTATGGATATCCCCAGTATGAAAATGTTCTTGCACTGGGATATTAGACTCGATTATATCCTTGTTTTGTATCAGATACTTCTGTATTTCTTGTAGCCATTCTGTAGAGTGTGGTTTATGTGGGATATTGGAGATATAAGATTGTGATGGTAATTTTAATGGATTATTTTCAATTTCCAAAATTTTCAAATCTTTGATTGATAATATAGAACTTGGTAACACTTCAAAATTATTATTCTTTAACGACAAGACTTTCAAATTTTTCAATAATCCCAGGTCATTGGGTAAACTTCTCAAATTGTTGAAACTTATATCCAAGATCTCCAATTCACCCATCGTAGTCAAAATATCTGGGAACGTTGTGAATTGATTATCATGTATATCCAAATATCTTAATTTTGACAATCTATTGAAATACTGTGGCAAATTAGACAGGTTATTATTCTGTAAGCTCAACCTCTCCACGGTGTCTCGTATCATCTCGATGGCATCTGGCGGTATTGACTGGATGTTCAACCCGATCAACTTCATCCCTCCAGCATCATCCTCACTCTTTATGGATCGCGTTAGCTCCTCGGTGATCAGCTGCATCAGTCTAGACCTATTGGCCAGCGCTTGCTCTGTAGTCATGGTCTTAAAAAGCAACAGGGGGCCACTAATAGCTTGGGAAGAAACACCTGCTGATAAAGAGAACAACCAAATCAACCTTTCAGATCAGATCAATAATTTTCTTCAATTTGAGATCAGGTTCAAAAAAAGAAGTGTCTATAATTCTTTTTTTTTTTTTTTTTTTTTTTTTTGACTTCCGCGTGATTATGTCAGTGCTTACAAATATGTATAATATTGCACAAATTATCTATTATGAGAATCTATTTACGTGGATGTTCCTTGTCTATAGTTTAAAAGGTTTTGGATAGAATGGCCACTCGTACTGCTCGGCATGTTTGATTCTAACACCCAAGTCGTCGGCCCATTTCCATGTTAACCCAGGATTTTTCAAGAAAGTCTTACCAACGAGGACGATATCAGCAGAGCCATCTTCAACGACTTTATTAGCATACTCAGCATCGGTGATACTCCCCACGGTGGCAACGACCAATTTGTCACCAACGTGGTCCTTAACAGCCTTGGCCAATGGGACTTGGAACCCTTGGTAGGCTTTTCTTCTTTCTGCATTTGCATTGATCCCACCGGAAGAGACATCGAGGACATCAACACCGTGTTGAATCAAATGGTCTGATAGTTTGACTGTGTCTTGTATAGTCCATGCGTTTGGATCTGATGGAGCCAATTCGTCACCGGAAACACGAACGAACAATGGAGTTTTATCATCTTTAACAGCATCGATGATCTCCAATAGGAATCTGATTCTATTTTCGAAAGATCCACCATATTTATCAGTTCTAACGTTTGCAGTTCCAGACAGGAAACTACTAATCAGATAACCATGAGCACCATGGATCTCGACGAAATCAAATCCTGCAATTTCCCTGGCTCTTTTAGCAGCACTTGCAAATTTAGTCACAAGTTCTTCAATTTGCTCCACAGTCAACTCAGCAGGGGTAACATAACTAGCTTCACTGAAAGTGATGGCACTTGGTGCAACGATTTGACCAGGTATATCACTCCATCCAAATTCTGCCGTTCCAACACCTTTCTGTAAATGATTATACATTGCAGTCCCACTGGCTTTTCTACCACCATGACCAATCTGAATACCAATCTTTATACCTTGAGAATGGGCAAAATCAACAATCTCTTTCAATTGGTACGCTTGTTCATCGGTGAAGATACCTAAATCCTCAGGGGATAATCTTCCCTCAGGGGACACTGCAGATGCCTCAACAACGATCAATCCAGGACCTCTTAGTGCAAAAGCACCATAATGGGTCTTGTGGAACTGAGTTGCCTCGCCCAGTTTAGGACCGTCATGAGCAGCTGAATAGGTACACATTGGAGAGACACCAATTCTATTGGCGAATGTCAAGTTCTTGATTTTCAATGGGGTGAATAGTTTTGGTAACTTGTCGAGACTTTCATTGTGGACTGGGGTACCCACTGCAGGCTCCACTTTTGGAATGAAGTAGTCGGTGTGTTCACTTGGTCTTGTCAAGAATCGTTCGTCTGGTTTGGTCATGATATTTGGCTTGGATCTCTTGGATTGATTAGTTGTTCACGAAGTTTCAATGAGGATGCTCGGTGGTTTATGTACTTTTTGTATTGTTTGTGGATTACTAATTGTAGATATTTCTTCATGTCCTCGAGATTTGTCACCGAAAAGAAAAGAATGCTACCGAATTCACAAAATTGAGTACGTTACATATGTCGACTACTGCGATCTTTTTGCAAAAACAAAAGCTGTATATATCACTGAAAAGAGCAAGCAAAACCCCAAATTATATAGTATACAAAAAGAAATTTTCACCACAACCGCACCAAGCGATATATTGAAACTATGAGCTGTACAGATTCATATATATCCACCATACCTATGTTCACTTACCTGTTGAGAACCACCGAAAATTGGACAAAAAATTGTTATAAAAAGATTATATATAAGTCCCTTATCCTGGGTATATATTGTTCCCTATATCCTTGAAAATATAGCGAGAAGGGGGGGGGAAAGAGAGTACCATTATCATTATTCTATGCTTCGTTAAAAGATTTTTTTTATGTGTGTGTTTCTTATTGGAACTGATAACTTGAACCAATTCCACGATTTGACACATGGGATAATTCCAACTGTTGGAATTTCTCGGAACTCTTATGGAAATATAATCCACTGATGTTTCCTGTTTGTTGGTTGAAAGAGATATAATAAAACCCTGCGAATGAGGCACCATCGATGTTTTCCACTTTAGCGTCTGGAACCAAGAATCTTTCCTTCCATCTCATGTATATGTTATTATGATTCAAATAATTTTCATGTATATAATTTTTCTCCAAGATTTGCTTCACTGGGAGTTTATTTCTCCAATTTTGGAATTTGGTCCAGTGTTGTATATCGATTTTATCATTTGACCCCCATTCGTTATTTTCAGTAAAGAATGAATAATGTTCACTTATGATTTCACTTTCGAAAAAAGTCACAATTTCAGGATGTGATTCGGTTAATCCTTGAATCTTGAGATATCCAGACATGTAACTTCTGGCCAAATCGACAGATTTCAATTCCACCTCCACTTCATAAGTGGATCTCCCGGATTGTTGAGACCCTGTGAATATAGATCCTGGTTTCAAGATCGAAGTTGTTAAAGGTTTGATTTGATTTTGACTATGGAAATCCGTTAAAGAAGTTGCCGAGTAGTTTTCACTGATGATGGAGTTTCTGTCATGATGGTTGTAATGTTTGATGGATTCCAATGAGTCCAACGTGGTTGTTTTCGATAATGTTGGTAATGAAGTGGAGGAGGACGCGACGGATGATAGTAAACGATCATAGGGGAATCTCTTTTCAGATGACAACAGCGCTTCGTTATTCTTCGCAGTACCATTGATGAGATCCTCACACTGTTTCAACTCGTCCTCTGCGACTGATTTGGATCTGAACTGTTTGATACTCTCATTGTTCTCGTTCGAGTTGTCAACTTCATCCACCACCACTGCGGTGTCGTTTATCACACTAAGCGTTTCAGCGATATCGTTTGTAGGCATTTTGGCGGGATTTCAAGAAAGGGATAACAGCACAAGCAGCACAACACCAGCACAACACCAACTATTCCAACAAGATTGAACGGTATATGAAGCTCTAGAAGAGTACACCAACTTGTTTAAAAATGATCAGTTTAAAGGTTTTAAGGTGATTCACAAAAATTTGACGTTCCTTTTTCAAGACCCGTTTCTTTTTCGTGCACCTGATAATTGATAACGAATCCACACTGGTTCTCAGTATGGGAAACTGGTGGATGAGTGGTATATTTGTATTTTGTTCTGTGTGTTGATGCGTTTGTTGGAATCTACGTTGTTTGTTGTACTGGGGGTGTGGTTTAGGTGGTTATTTCTAGTTGTGTAGTGGTGGTGGTCATATCTTGACATAATCAGATCTCACATGTCTCATCAATCTTGCTGTGAATTGTAAGTTGGAGAAATGGCCTGAAATTCTGGTTGAGTTATTCTTCCAGTGGCAAAAACTAGTGATCACGTAGTCTTGTGGATCAATTAGTGCTTTGTCCTGGGTATGTATCTTGATGGTCACTCAAAGGGTGTCAAATCGTAGTAGCAGTTAAATCATGGCAGAAATGCGAAGCTCCATTTATTCTTTGTTCGGTTTCTTCAGTTTATCCGAGATCTGTTGTAATGTTATTGTACAAGAGATCACATGTTGTCGTAGGTACAGACTACAGGAGTATATAAATCAATTCAGTTCGTTTTTATGGTTATGGTCAGAAGTGTTGATGGTCCGGTTAATTGAAATGGCCATCATCAACATCAACAGCCACTAAACACACTTATATCCAACCACATGAACAGAATATAACGGTGGTGTTCCCTTCGTACTCCATCTGTGGTTATCACTTTTATCAATAGCATCAGCAGTACCACCAATGACCCACATACTAACCAATCCAATTTCCAACCAAAAAACTCACACAAAAAGCACACAACTAAAGCTTTTCAAACCAACACCAAACCCACTAACAATACACTCACCACACTACACTAACAATCCTCTCCACAAAAATCGCAAACGGTGACTCGTTATTCTCAGTCGCTGACTCGCGACCGTTCCAAAGACTTTCTCGGTCAAAATTTCCATTTGCCTTTATCAGTGGACAGAGAATAAAGAATACCTCGAGAAATAAATTACATTGATTTAGTTTATTCACTACTCTTCTGTTGTTCATCCGTTCATCTGGGTTCAGTACTGCTAGTTCTGGTCTGGAAACAAGCGTCCTAGTCATCTTTGCTTTCAACCACATCACCAATCTTGTCGCTGTCTCCCAGTTGATCATCACTCAATCATAAGCGAGGCTACACTAAACAATAAATATTCAAACCTCATAATAAAGTATCCCATCATGACCGAAGAATCATCCTTCCCAGACCTCGACAAGCTAGACCATCAGCAGGGACCACCACAGGACAAGTATAGAGTGGCCAAGGATCTTTTCGCAGGGACGATTGGTGGTATCACACAAGTTCTCGTTGGTCAGCCGTTCGATACTACAAAAGTGCGACTGCAATCAGATCAATCGGGTCAATATAAAAGCACATTGGACGTTGTGCAAAAACTTGTCAAGAATGAAGGAATCAGAGGGTTTTATAAGGGAACATTGACACCGTTGATTGGAGTTGGTGCTTGTGTTTCAATCCAATTTGGTGTTAACGAATATATGAAGAGAAATGTATTCAATGGATCTACTCATCTATCAAATCTTCAATACTATCTCTCTGGGGCAGCTGCTGGGTTTGCCAATTCAATATTGGCATCTCCAATCGAACATGTCCGTATCAGATTACAAACGCAGTTGACTGGGAAAATGGGACCATTAGATGTCATTAGGCAAATCCATTCTTCCAATGGGGTCACTGGATTAATGAGAGGGTTCACACCAACAGCAATAAGAGAATCGCATGGGATGGGGATATATTTCCTCACGTTTGAATATTTGGTCAAGAGAGACATGCTTACTAACAAGATCCAAAGAAAAGATATCCCAGGTTGGAAATTATGTCTATACGGTGCTGCTGCCGGTTATGGAATGTGGTTTCTTGTTTATCCTGTTGATGTTGTTAAGTCAAGATTACAAACTGATAATTTATCGAAGCCATATTATAAAGGGATTGGTGATACCATGGGGAAAATTTATAGATCAAATGGAATTGGTGGGTTTTTCAAAGGTTTTGCTCCAACTATTTTAAGAGCTGCTCCGGCAAATGCTGCTACTTTCTATGCTTTCGAATTGACAATTAGAATGTTGGGCTAGGAGGACTCGCATCCAATATTTATACATCTATCCTTGTAAATATATTTTTAATTTATTCTAGTTTTCACTCCTCTTCTAATCTTCTCAATAGATAATCCACCTCGACTTTCTTAGTCAAAGGAATGACCCAGTCTTTATAAATCTTGGCCAAATATTCAGGATCTAATCTGTTTTGCTTTGTTTGACTCCATTTCAACGTTGGATCAGTCCCATAAACCTTCCCCTTTTCAATCAATCTTTCCAAAATCTTCTCCTCAACAGCACTATTCGTTATGGCATCCGCGATTCCTTCAACGTCTTTATCCTGGATCAATTTCGTGAATCTTTCACGTTCGTTTTGAAACTTTGCCTCTGCAACAAATTTACCAAAATGAATTCTTCTCGAAAGGGCTTGTAAATTATCAATATCACATGTTGTACAACTTCCTAGATTCTCTGGTTGTTCCCCCTCACCAGCACTGACTAGCGGCACAATATGATCGATATAGATCTCCTTGATTGAATCATTGACATTGATAACATCGGCATATGAAGTTAAAATCTTTGGATAATTGATTGATGGTAACAATGGTTCCAAAATCTCTTTAGGGAAAAATGGCACTTCGTCTGGTGATTCGTATCTTCTAATTTGTGAATGGATCTTTTCCATATTTACCAATGCCCAATCTAAGAACGAACCTTCGAAATCTGGAATTTCAAATTTGTTGATCTGATAAACAGATGGTGTTGTATAGAATTGTGATCTTTCAATGAAATTGAAAATAATCGTATCCTCCATACGCACCAAGGCGTCACGGATGTTTTGAAGATTGAGCACAGACTCAGGTTTCAGGAAATCCATGATGAAAATTAACCGCCTATAGTCTTGTCTTTAATCTTGTTTCTTCTTTATCTATTCATTTTGTTGATATCTTTTTTTTTGCCTTTACCGCTGAGATTTCAATTTGATGGGGCACCGGTAAGGACACAGCTCAACTTCAGCCATTTCCAACATCTACAATAAAAGAACCACTATTTAAACAAAATATTTGTATGGTCATAATGCATATAGAATATCTAATCTGATTGTGTAGCTGGCATTTCCATACTCCACAATCGAATATTGTTTCTCTAATATAAATAGTTTGTGATCCGGGATCTACTGAAACTCCTTCTCATATTCGTCACCCAAGATGGTTTTCAAGATTTGTTCATTTTCACGTTGACTAGCATCTAGCTTATCCTTCTCAACGTATAGTCCAAACGTTCTAAACCATAAAAACCTGCGTAGTCTTGAAACTCTAGAGTCATCCAATCCATAATTATTATATGATCTGTTCAAATCATATTCAGTCGCTTCATGAACTCTTCTATTTTCCATCATGGATTTCTCAGCCCTATTCAATATCGCCATTCCTTGTAATGTAGTGGACACTATAATGATAACAATCAATGCAGCCAATATTTTCATCTTTTCAGGTCTTAATGCAGGGTCTTTCATATCTCTTAAATTCTGATAGTCTTCCCATCCCGAGGCATTCCAATAGGCATAGTCGTGGTATCTATTAGCATATGTACTCGGTTTACGATATTCGGTTCGTCTAACCATTGAAGAATCATTTCTGGTCCAGCCAGTTTGAAACTTGTCATATAATTCTCTTTTCCGTTCATCTTTCAACAACATATATGCATTGGATAATAGTTTGAAACGTTCACTTTTATGATTATCTGTTAGCATATTACCTTCATGGTTTAATAGCTTCTTACTCAGAGAAATATCTGGATGGTAAATTTTAGCAATTTGGAAATATCTTTTCCTTAAATCTTGGTAATTGAATTCATGTGGTTTTAAACCAAATATTTCGTAAGGCGATGGGTCATGATTTTTAGGCCATTCTTGATGGTAGAATGGTTCTTCGGGAACTCCAGATTGTGCCATGGCTATTGACCTTTTGCTGTGGCGTTGATAACATATCTTGCGTTCGTAGGTTCCACAAGTCAAAGCCCGTAAGGATGGCAATGATGATCCATATAAAAATGAGCCTGATCTCATTTTGAAAGCGTGATAATCCTTTTCCTATAACTTCCGCACACTGCCTTCGATTGGATAGCAGCGACTCTTTATATATCAGCACCTATATCTTGAACTTTCCGTTGAAATTGGCCCTTAAATGGTAAAAAGGTGTAAAACTCAGTTGGCTCTTCTGTCATCGAAATGCGTCTTCACTATCAACCGCATCACCGGTCCGCGCAGCACGATGTTATATATGGCTGTCATTTTCAAGCGTGTCAATAAACTAAAGTAGTATAGATGTCTTTTTGTGGTTTCTTTAAAGATTTGAAAGCTGGTGTGAAGGATTTGTGAATGCCATTTGAAGTGGATTTTTAACAGGCTGGGAGAAAGAGATGCTTTCCGGGAAGAGAGTGGTGAACAGTCTTTTGTATTGTCCGTGCTGAAGAAAAGATTAGAAGAAGAAGTAAGGCTGTCCAGTTGGCCTGTTCCTCATTTCAAAGATGCTGAAATATGACACAAGGACGAGATCTTCAAGTCATTATCCCAGTTCAAACCCACCTACTTATCACTCGAAAGCGTCCAGTACAAAATTTGCTGACTTGAAGAGACAGCATTCCAACTATAGGTCATACGAAGAGGCAAATTTCTTCATTGATAAAAGATATCAGATCAAAAAAGTATTGGGTAAAGGATCATATGGCACTGTATGTTCTGCAGTGGATATAAGCAATGAAGAAAAACCAGTCGATTTGGCCATCAAGAAAGTCTCCAATATTTTTGACAAAGACGTCCTTTTGAAAAGAGCTATTAGAGAATTAAGATTGATGAGATTCTTTAAAGGTCATAATAATGTTAGTTCCAATACTTTTTTTTCTCTTACATATATGATAGATGTATTAATTATAGATTTACTAACTTCGTTTCCTCAAATAGATTATCAATTTGCTCGATTTAGATGTCGTGTTTGTTATACCATATGACGGTTTATATTGTTTCCAGGAATTGGCTGAATATGACTTGTCTAGAGTGATCCATTCATCTGTTCAATTTTCCGACTTCCATATCAAGAGCTTTGCGTATCAAATTCTTTGTGGATTGAAATACATTCATTCCGCTGATGTTATTCATAGAGATTTGAAGCCTGGGAACATCTTGGTAAATAATCAAGGGGTCCTTAAAATATGTGATTTTGGCTTGGCTAGAGGTATCTCACCAAAATATTTGACACAAGACCCTAGTACCATCACGAATTATGTTGCTACTAGATGGTATAGAGCTCCTGAACTATTGATGCAAAAGAAAACTTATTCCAAGTCCGTTGATATGTGGGCTTTTGGGTGTATTCTTGCAGAGTTATATGGTCGAAGACCTTTGTTTGTTGGCAGTGATCAATTACATCAAATTTGTGAAATAACGAAAATCTTAGGGAGCCCTTCAAGAGATACTGTTATTAAATATGGTACCAAAATGGCGTGGGAAATTTTCGGTCCACCAAATGCACAATATAAGCCAGTTTCGTGGTCACTTGTTTTCCCATATGCACCAAAAACAGCCCATCATTTGTTATCTAAATTATTGTGTTGGTCACCTCGTGAAAGATACACAGTTAACGAGGCTCTTGAGCACCCCTTTTGTGGATCTGTAAGAGATATAAGTCAAGAACCCTCTGCAGCTGAACCATTTGACTTTAGTTTTGAAAATGACGCATTCTCGTTGCATAGCTATAAAGCTTTGATACTTGATGAAGTCAACATTTATAGAGCCGAAAGAGCCGGATATAGCCCTGCTGAAATTAAAAGATATAGAAGAATGTTCTACTGACTAGATAGTTTCAAGAATGGAAAAAGCATTGTTTGTATATTTTATAAGACGTTCAAATGTGGTTTAATTTCTTAATATTTGTAGTCGATTGTTTATATTCTTGTTATGGCCACGCTCAAAATCAAAGGAATTGTGCCAGTAGAAACAGATTGTCATATACAGGAAAGTGTGAACCATTTTTGTTTAAAATCAACTAGAGGCCAATCGCCATTGAGACTCGGTGAACATAATTATGGGACCGCATTTGTCGTTGATGGCGCCTACGGCTCCGTCGATCGCGTTGTCCGCGTACGTTGATGTTTTGGACCAGATACAATATATCGAACAATTGGGGACGTCGAGATTCCTCAAAACTGTCAAAGCCAATGATTTAGATGGTTCTATTGTGATCAAAGTGTTCATCAAGCCGAATGATGGACTAGAGCTATCCAAATGGAGAGATATCCTAAACAAGCAGAAACAACTACTTGTTGATATGCCTAGTGTTTTACCATACTTGAAGATTATTGAAACAGATCGAGCTGGTTATTTAATACGGCAATTTATCAAGACAAACATATACGATAGAATTAGTACTAGACCGTTTTTGGAAAATATAGAGAAGAAATGGATGATTTTTCAACTTTTAAGCACTGTGAATGAATGTCATGAAAGAGGAGTGACACATGGTGATATAAAGACTGAAAACATATTGGTTACTTCATGGAATTGGATAATGTTGAGTGATTTTGCACCTTTCAAACCGGTTTATTTACCAGAAGATAATCCTGGAAGTTTTTCATTTTATTTTGATACTTCACAGAGAAGAACATGTTATTTGGCACCAGAAAGATTCTTGAACAGTGATGATTATAAACCGGAATTAAATGATGATGCTCTAATAACTAAAGAGATGGATATTTTCAGTTTGGGTTGTGCAATTGCCGAGATATATCTTGAAGGAACACCCATTTTCACATTGTCACAGCTATACAAGTATAAAAGAGGTGAATTTGAACCGGACTTGAGTGTCATTGATGACCTTGATATAAGAGCCTTGGTGAAGGATATGATTAGTCTTAATGTTGAGGAAAGAACATCTGCAAGAGAATGCTTGGATAATTATAGACAAAGGGCATTCCCCGAGAATTTCTATACTTTTATTTATGAATATTTCAAAAGTTTCAACGAAGATATTGTGCCCTTCCATTCAACAGGAAGAGTTTATGAATGTGATTCAAGGATCAAAAGATTATATAATGATTTTGACAAGATATCTTATTTCTTGGGATACAAGTATGATGTGGCCCAGGAGGATATACAGGATAATGAAGAGAAAATCAAAAATGGTGCTGTTGTTCCCATACGGCTTTCATTACCTGGGATTCCCAAACATTACACTTTGAAATCAACGTCCAAAGTTGCTGAAGATACTGATATCGATACAGCTTTGATTTTCCTAAGTTTTATTTGCACGGCTTCAAGAAATGTTCGCCAGGAAGTTTCCAAAATTCAGGCATTAGAATTGATCCTGGCCTTATCTGAAAGGGTACATGATGAGGCTAAGTTGGATAGGGTTTTACCCTATGTTGTTTTGTTTTTCAATGATACATCCATTAATGTTCAAGCTTGTGCTTTGAAAACTTTGACACAACTTTTGATCTTAGTTGATGCGATCGGTCCAGTTAATGTTTTATTATTTTCAGAGTATATTGTCCCACGTCTCTCAAGCTTGTTATCCAAGGCATCAACTTATGTGAGAGTTGTCTTTGCTTCATGTCTCCCATATCTTGCACAAACATCATTAAGATTCCATGACATGGCCACGATTCTGAAAAATACGGTTCTTGAAGTTTCTATTGATCCTGAGACTGAAAATGGCGGTATCACCTCCGTGGGGATGTTTGATGTGTCTAAGGAAACTTTACTGGCTGATTTTGAAACTTTTGCCATTTCCATGTTGACTGATTCAGAAGCCAATGTGAAAATTGCCTTATTGAGAAACATCTTACCATTATGTGCCTTTTTCGGTAAAGAAAAAACTAATGATTTGATCTTGAGTCATTTGATTACATATTTAAATGACAAAAATTCATTTCTTAGAATTTCTTTCGTTGATGCTGTTGTTGGGTTGTCCATTTATGTTGGAACTACAA
Source organism: Hansenula sydowiorum (assembly GCA_030574735.1). NCBI lineage: Eukaryota > Fungi > Ascomycota > Saccharomycetes > Phaffomycetales > Wickerhamomycetaceae > Hansenula > Hansenula sydowiorum. Next base: position 16,215 of record JAJMFN010000371.1, read on the forward strand.
GTTTAGAACATTATATTCTCCCATTATTAGTGCAAACATTGACAGACCCTGAAGAACTTGTTGTTATAAGAGTGTTACAAATTTTCAAAGACTTGAATAAAATTGGTTTGATAAGCAAAGAACACATATGGGACCTTTTGTCAACTGTCTCTAAGTTACTGCTTCACCCAAATGAATGGATCAAACAGGCCACGTTATCATTAATCATTTCAACAGCAGATCACCTTTCTCTGGCTGACCTTTACTGCATGTTATATCCTATCATCAGACCATATTTTGAGTACGATGTCACTGTGTTTTCTTGGGAGACGTTGTACTCTGTTTGCAAACGCTCAGTTTCACGCTCAGTGTACAATCTGGCATGTACGTGGTCTTTAAGAGCAGAAAATACATTATTTTGGCAACAAGTGAAAAGCCCACATACGGATGCATTTGGAAATAGAGGACTCAATTTTCTGACCAATCCAGTTCCTGGAATTTCAGCCTCAAAATTGACTAGTGGTGACTCAATTGTGTTTTCAAACAAAGAGGTTCCATTGTCCAGTGAAGATAAATCATGGGTAGATCGTTTGGTGTCATCTGGTTTGAATGTTCAAGAATTATGGAAAATTGCCGACTTGAGAGAATATATATATAGGGTTTCAAGACTGACGATTCGAAACGTGGGTAAAAACTTTGAAGAGTATAATACAATTGAAACACAAAAATTGGGTGTGCTACCTAGAAATGTTTTCTTTGACTCAAAATTACAGTCAGAACCATTGAGACCCAAGACTTCACATGATCTCGCAAGAAGTCCAATGACTTCAATTGACGATCGTTTAAATATTGATGCCACTTTATCAAGTGAACAAAGTTCAGGAAATTTTGACGAAGTCACTCGGACACCAAATGAAATGCATAGATCTAGAAGTATAGAGGTTAATGATGCGTCTGGTACTTCGCTTGTTCTGAAAAAAGCCAAAGCAGCACCTTCTATCATCACTAACGAAGAGAATGCGTATGGTGAGCTTGAATCATCATTCCAAAAAAGCAAGAAGCAATCATTGAAGACACAAACTTCTTCAGATCCACAAGCTATATCTACAATCATCACGAATAGTTATAACGGGAACGATCCATTTGTTGTGAGATTTTTGAATAGCATTAAGATTGAACCAACTCTAGATGAATTTCCCGAATTTGGTCGTCCTATTGCTCCACTAACGACTCCTTCAAATAGGCTTTGGATTCCCAAAGGTGATTTGATCTCACATACAAGAGAGCATAAGTCTAGTATCAATGCAATCGATGTCTCTCCGGATCATAGCTTCTTCATTACTGGTGATAATGATGGACAATTGAAACTTTGGGAAACTATGAGGTTAGAAAAAAATGTCTCACAGACATCCTCTCTGACTGTTGATTATGAATCGCCAATCACCAAGATATCCTTCCTACCAGATTATAATTCATTTGCCATAGCGGCTAAAGACGGTTCAGTGAAAATCATCAAGGTTAATTTCAAGAAGAATAAAAGGAATCATCTTGCACCAGACAATTTCTCTGTGATAAGGGAACTAACATTGACTGATCAATTTGCTACTGATTTGAATTTTTCTCCTACTGGTCTCAAGCACATACTTTACGTTTCCACTTCATCTTCGGAGCTTCTTGCTATTGATATTAGATCTATGGACATTGTCTTCAAGCTTGAGGAAGACCCTTCATTTGGGAATATCACCTGCTTCGCCATTGCCAAAGATGATAGTTGGTTAGTGGCTGGTACATCTAAAGGTATACTAACGTTATGGGATCTGAGATTTCAGTTGCATTTGAAATCTTGGAAGTTTAGAGGTGGGTACGCCGTCAAACAACTTGCTACTTGCTCTGATAATTACCATCTCAACAGGAAAAAGGGTAGATACGTTACAGTTATTGGTGGTACTGGTGATTCGGATGTCACGATTTGGGATGTAAGCACTGGTGCATGTCGTGAAGTTTTCACAAGATCAACGGAAGGGAACAATCTTGATAAATTTAGTCTCGATGAGCTAGACTCCGGGAATTCCAATGGTCACAACTTTTCTAATGAATTTTCCAAATTAACAATCAACAAAATAGAATCAGATGAATCATTTACAGCGTTAAGTTTAGTTGAGAAACATATTGAGAACAGGAGAAAGTTTTGGATATTGACGGCCTCCCCCTCGTCAGATATGATCCTTTGGAATGTCTATCAACCTGACGAATCCAAAATATTAACCCAATCTTTGAATAAATCACAGGACATCAAGCCTACATTCTCTTCATCTCAAATCAATCCAAACTTGAGAATCATTACCGAGATATACCCAACAGAATTGGAAGGTACAAAAGAGAAGAAACAAAAACGCACCAAGCAATCGCTCTTGACAGAGACACAACAGGAACTGATCAAGAGACACCACGATGTTATCAATGGGTTCCTAGTGGTACAGAGACCGTATGAAATGATTGTTTCTGTGGACAGATCCGGTACAATGAATGTGTATAAGTGATTATATAATCCGCGAACTATCCGCGAATTAAATCTGATTACAAATCAATTATTCTTTTCTTGTTGTCCCAGCAATGAAAATTTCCCAGTTTTTCTTTGTTGCTCAAAATTTTTCTTCCGTAATTGCTTTGTAATTTTACCAAAACATCACCATTTCCAGTCTTGATACATTTCTAGTGGGAATACAGGACAAGAACCACTGAAAACCGGGGAATTCAAAAGAGTAGGTATAATATTGATAGATGATCGAGTATAAGGCTTGTACTCGTCATTGAACAACAGATGGTGTTCTTCCACATTCAAAAGCACAATCGGAAAACAAGAACCACCTTCCCAGGAAGCATTGTTTATCTTGGAATTATATAAGCGTTCTGTTATCAGAGCTTAGGTAATGTCTACAAAGGACTATGAATTTTTCGCCTATTGACCTCTATTGTCGTATCATTAGGTCAGACATTCGTGAATGGCTTCACTTGTTGTCTAGGAAGTTTTAATATTTGGTTATTCATGGCTGGTTGATTGTTTTGAATTCGATATGAGTAAATACAACAACAAGGGAAATCATGGGGCTAAATATCATTGAGGAGGACGGATTGTTGTTGAATACGGGAGAACAGCTGAGCTTGGGAACAATTACTAACAGTTATGAAGTAGTCTATCAATTATAATGAGTGCTACAAACAACTACTGGGATGAGAAGAAGAGATGTAAGTATAAACAGCTAAAGCAACCCCCTTTTTGAAGATGAAAACTAACAATTATAAATAGCTCTGGAAGAACAAATTGATCCAAGTTTCAGCAGAGAACAAGAAGCTATCCATCATTTAAACCAAATTGCTCATCAACATCAACAACAACAACAAGCTCAGGCGCAAGATGCACAACAACAAGTTGGCCATGCCGTTGCAACTCAACCAAGTCATTCACAAGGATTAGCTGAAGGATTCGATGTTGCTGCCGCTGCTGTTGCAGTTTCAAATGACAGTCCAAATGGACCAGGTGTTGATGGTGATAAAGATGAAGCCAGCTCTCCATTAAGTCGTAATGGCAGACAATTAACAAACACTAAAAGAGCTGCACAAAATAGAAGTGCACAAAGGGCTTTTAGACATCGTAAAGAAATTTATATCAAAGATTTAGAAGAAAAAGTTAAAGAAGTTGATGCCTTAAAACAAACAATTGAAACTTTGAAACAGGAAAATATGCAATTGAGAGACTATAGTTTAGCACTACAAGCTAAAATGATTGAACATACCGATGTCCCAGCTCCACCAGTTGTCTTTGCCAATAGAACAGGTAAGAAGGATTAAATCTCATTCTGCTTCACTTTATGATCAATGTACAATATAAATATACTCTGTATGGGGGTATCGTGTTTTGTTTGTGTTTTTTCTTCCAATATAATAAATCGTTTCATTTCTCCTTTTTATACATTTCAAACCTTATGGATATCATCCAGCGGTGTCTTTGGCTTCATTGACCAAAGGCCTGTCCTAACTGTACTATTTATCAATCTTTATATGAATTTGTGTTTTTTTTCTGTACGTTTGACTTGTAGTTTTATTGTTTCTAGAAGTTCCGACTCGAAGGAATCTTTGGTTGCGCCTGAGATTTCAAAGATTGCTGGCAAAGCCTGGATTGTGGAATTTGTATAAAGACCCTTGAACAAACTCTCTCCATATATTATTTCAAAGGCCCAAATCATTGTCAAGTAACAGCACAATAAATCAATCAATCATGGGTATTCCTTTCCTTGGATATATCGTCAAGTACATCACGCAAAGAGTGGGTATAATTGTATTGGACTCGGAGATGAAATTCGGAACTAACACCTCGTAAGATCTTTAGGGAGAACCAACTGAACAAGTTTGGGACAGAAGACCCTTACTACGATGTGGTGAGTTAATGCCCTGCTGTGCTTATTGCATTCCTATGTTAACAGGTTCCTTAGTTTGAAGTTGAAGAAAGATCCTATTTTGGTGGTGCACCAAAAGTTAAAAAGGTGAAGAGAGAAAAGGCTACTCCAGTTGGTATCTCCAAGAACGATGAACGAGTACTCAAACAAGTCGTTAGAAGAGCATACCATCTTGATATGCTTTTCAACGTTGCTGGGTACAGAATCGGGTGGACAGGTCTTATTGGTATGATCCCAGTGTGAGTATTGTGTAACCATTTTAACTTTGAATTGAATTATATGCTAACGATTGTGACTCAAGTGCCGGTGATTGTGTGGGTATATTATTCTCATTGATGCTTTTAAAATCTGCCAGACAAGTTGATGGAGGTCTCCCATTAGATGTTCAAGGTTGGTTCTTGTTCAACATCATTATTGATTTCTTGATTGGATTGATTCCAGTTGTTGGTGATATTGTTGAAGTTATGTATAAGGCCAATTCAAGAAATGCACTACTGTTGGAAAACCATTTGAAAGTCAAAGGTGAAGTTAACATGGGATTGAGAAGAGACACGACTAGACATGTCGATGATACAAGAAGCATCTCTAGTGCAGCTGTTTCTGAAGATTCCGATGTTGAACATATTGGTGTGAAATCTCCATTGAAACATAGAGCAGCTCCAGAAGAAAGTATTCATTTACGTAACCAACTAAATGTGGGAAAAGACCCCAACAGAGCTGAAGCTGCTTTCAAAGAGAGAACTTATTCGAGGTAAAGCCAGATTTTAAAGTCTTGGATGTTGAGAGTTTATATCATTTTACTATGATCTTAAGGTAGCAAGATATAAGGTGTATATATAATGAACTATAAGACATAATGGCTGTCTGTATCGTTTGATTGTTGTAGTTTGATTATGATTAAAGCTATCAGTCTGCCAGGAATACGTGTCGGTAATATCGCCCGCTTAAAATTTGAGAAAAATCAATAAACAACTTTATGCTTGTAATTAAGTTGATGGAGAAACATCGAACACAAATAGAACATCACGATGGATACTGCAGCAATCTTGGAGCAATACTCCCAGGATATATCCAATCTTCCAGCGGAACTTCAGCACTTGCTGTCCGAGTTAGGGACCAGTGATTCAAATCTTTACGAAGTACGTCGTAAAGTACAAACAAAAGATTCTCAAATCCACAAATTCATAAAACAACATGGTTCATTAACCAAGAACCCTAAAGAAAATCAACTATACCCAAAGATAAGGGAAGACTTCAGGAAAGCTGAACAGTTACAGAGGGAAAAATGTGTCACTGCGAATACAGGGTTGTTTTTAACGGCAAAGCATTTAATGAAACTTGAAACAGATATTGAGAAATTGAAATCTGAAGGACTGTTGGCACTTGATGATTTAGATATTGATTCTGATGATGAAATATTTTCAAGCAAAGTCACCTCTAGAGCTGCCACTGCCACTTCGACCGGTGGTGGTACTATCACTAATGCATCTGTTGCTGCTAGTATCGGAGCTAGTTTGGGGAATGGTAATAGTGTTGTTGATGCTGACACAAGTACAAGTGCAGCTCTGAAGAAGCAAACAAGGAAAACACAAGCTCCCAAATCTGTAACTCCTGGAGCATCTTCTGTGGGTGCAAGACCTCAAAAAAGGCAAAGAGCTGAAGATTCTAAAACACCTGATCCAAAAATTGAAGAAGCTGTTACTATTCCTGCAAGTCTGAAGATTACCACAAAGGCACCGAAAACTGAGAATACCGGGAACGAAGAAGAGAACGAACTGTATTGTTTTTGTCAACGTGTTTCGTTTGGGGAAATGGTTGGTTGTGATAATGATGATTGTAAATTCGAATGGTTCCATTATGAATGTGTGGGATTGAAGGAACCACCAAAGGGGAAATGGTATTGTCCGGATTGTATTGAAAGACAGAAAAACAAGGAGACGAAAAAGAAGAGAAAGCTGTGATTCTTTATCTACTAATCTATTTAATGAGTGATGACTGATTTATATTGTTTCTATGCTAATTTAGTAGTTGAACGTAGTGGCTCAATAACTCAACAACCATAAGAGCACACCTTGGAAAAGAAACGCATATATAAACAAGAAATAATTCGAGTTTTTAAATGACTTGTTGTTCATAGTTTGTGCTGAATTATGGATACCACCATAAAGGTTGAATCTAATGGCTCTCAATTCGAAAAATCCATGAGCTAACAACAAATAAGCATAAACTATCCAATTCAATAGTCTGAAACTGGAGATATTCTTGATCAAGATAACAAGTACCAAAGGGACAAATTTGTATCCAATGTATGCAATCAAATCCCATACTTTGGAGCTAATACCAAGTAAATATAATCCTAATTTCAAAACAGTCAAATCTAACAACAAGAATGCTAAAGTGGAACTCGTCTTGAAGCCAAACACCTCCGGATGGAACTCACCGTTAAGACCAGCCAATAGAGCCAATAATAGAATATATGTAACAGTACCCATCAGTGGTATGTATAGATCAACGGCGTTTTTATCCTCGAGTGGATAAGCGTATAGTTCGGTATTGGCGTTGACTTGTGTATTGTTATCATCTGATCTTCTATAACTTCTTAGCCAATTCTTGTTTTTGAAAGGGAACAATATCAAGATCAATTTATTGAAAACATATGAGTTTGAAACTTTGAAATAATACTTTATATCATCTGTATGAACATATTTCCCAATATTTTGCTCCATGAATTGCGAACTGGCCTGATAAGCACCTTGACTCAATTGATACGTCATTTGAGCCCTTGGATCGTTGAAGAAATTCCCGAACGCAGCAGCGTCTCCTGGGTTTGCCGGTGTGAAGAACTGGTTTGGCGGTTGTCCCTGTTGTTGTTGGGCAAACTGTGGGTTGAATGTTCCAGGTTGTTGTTGTTGTTGTTGTTGTTGTTGTTGTGGCACCTGTCCATACGTGGCACGCTGTGGTTGTGGTTGGTGGACTCTGTTTGTCTGCGTAGCATCTTCGTCGGCGATTCCAGCGTAAGGATTGTACGACATCTTTGAGATCGATGTCCAATTGGTTCTTCTTCTCTGTTCAGTGAATCAGCAAAAAGTGTCAAAAAGCTTCAAATTCGATGTTTTTCTGGATTTCGAGAGCATTCGCGGAGGATTTCAGCAGAGCGAGTTCGCGAGATAGTCACGTGCACAGCTTTTCCCGTTTTGGGGTTTCAGACGCGTCTGTCGAATTTTCAAATACGCGTAGAAACTTCAAAAGAGATTTATTTAGAAGCAGTTCTCTTGCCAACTAATCCTTGAAACACAGTATATATCCACATCCACAAGCTCACCGCCAACTTACCCAACTCCACCCACCACTCCATCACACTTTATACAACACAAGCACCAACAAACCATGGGTGCTCCAGCTAATGGCAAGTTCAAAGGCTCCACCACTGCTAGGTACGTCAAAAGTTCAGTGAACCCTCGAGATGACTATGTGCCGAATGGCGGCAAGAGCTTCAAGCAACAGCAGGGCAATGATATGAGGTCGAAGCTGGACCAGGTGAAGAAGAACGATCAGATAGATACAATGATGGGGTTTGAAAGATTCGAATCAGGTCCTACACGTACTGGTTGGTTGTGTAACATGCATGCTACCACTATCCCAAGTAAGGATTATATTTCTGGTGTTTCAGCTGTTGATTATTACTTCTTGGACGAGGAAGGTGGTACTTTCAAAGCCACTATCCAATACGATCCTTATTTTCTTGTTGCTTGTACTCCAGGATCTGAAGCAGAAGTTGAAGAACTATTGAAGAAGAAATTGGAACAGTATTTGAAATCAGTGTCCAAAATCGAGAAGGATGATCTTGCTATTCCAAACCATTTGATCGGTATCAAAAGCTCACTAATAAGGTTGAATTTCCCAAATTCAAATGATATGTTTGAAGCTAAAAGAATAATACAACCTATCGTGAAAGAAAACCAAACCAAAAAAGATACAAGAGATCTATACTCTGCAGTCAACAACCATTACACCGATGACTTCTCGCTACAAAGAAAACAAGAAGTGCTTATAGATGCTACAGAATACATTGAAGACCTTCGTGAACATGATGTGCCCTATTGTACCCGTGTCTCCATTGATAAGAATTTGAGAGTTGGTAAATGGTATAAAGTTTCTGCAGATCAAGGTGATGTTGATGTGGAGGAAATCCCAGATAGAATTGATTTCGGGGATGCCGTGGTATTGGCTTTCGATATTGAAACCACAAAGAGACCTCTCAAATTTCCTGATAGTTCTATTGATCAAGTGATGATGATATCGTATATGATTGATGGTGATGGGTTTTTGATCACCAATAGAGAAATCATTTCAGAAGATATTGATGATTTCGAATATACACCAAAACCGGAATATCCAGGTCTGTTCACCATTTTCAATGAACCTGATGAAAAAGCAACTTTGGAAAGATTCTTTGAACATATAAGAGAAGCTAAACCAACCACCATTGCCACTTTCAATGGTGATTTTTTCGATTGGCCTTTCGTTGAAGCAAGAGCCGCGGTTCATGACTTGAACATGTATGAAGAAATCGGGTTTGCTGTCGATAGTGAAGGTGAATACAAATCAACATACTGTGCCCATATGGATTGTTATAGATGGGTTAAAAGAGATTCCTATCTCCCCCAAGGTTCTCAAGGGTTGAAAGCTGTTACCACTTCTAAATTGGGTTACAACCCAACAGAATTAGATCCAGAACTTATGACTCCATATGCATATAGTAAACCTCAATTATTGTCTGAATATTCTGTTTCTGATGCTGTTGCAACTTATTATCTATACAAAAAAATCATCAGCAATTTCATCATCTCTTTGGGTATTATTGTTCCGCTAAATCCTGATGAGTTACTGCGGAAGGGTACTGGTACTCTTTGTGAAATGTTACTTATGGTGCAGGCTTATGAAAATGGAATTTTATTACCAAACAAACATGTGGATCCTTTGGAAAGATTTTATGATGGACATCTTCTAGAGTCTGAGACCTATGTCGGTGGACACGTCGAATCATTAGAAGCTGGTGTCTTCAGATCTGATTTGGAAAGTGATTTCAAAATCGATCCTGCTGCCGTCGATGAGATCTTGGCTGACTTGGATAATGCATTGAAGTTCAGTATTGTTGTCGAAGGGAAAGCCAAACTTGAGGATGTTGAAAATTACGATGAGGTTTATAATGATGTTAAACAACAACTACTCGAGCTAAGGAACGACCCAAAAAGAACTGAAAAACCACTTATTTATCATGTTGATGTTGCTTCGATGTATCCAAATATCATGTGCTCAAATCGTTTGCAACCTGATTCTATGAAAACTGAAAAGGATTGTGCTGCTTGTGATTTCAACAGACCAGGGAAGACGTGTGATAGAAGAATGACTTGGTCTTGGAGGGGTGAATTTTTCCCAGCCAAGATGGATGAATATGGGATGGTGAAAAGATCTTTACAAAATGAAACTTTCCCTCCTAAGAAACCATATCTTCCAAGAAGAACTTTTGAGGATTTAACATATCAAGAACAAGTTGTTCAAATCAAGAAAAGATTGCAAGATTACTCAAGAAAGAATTATCACAAGGTCAAGCAAACTGAAACTATCGAAAGAGAATCAATCATTTGTCAAAAAGAGAACCCTTTCTATGTTGATACAGTTCGTTCTTTTAGAGATCGTCGTTATGAATTCAAAGGTTTGGCAAAAGTTTACAAAAAAAAGTCTAATACCAAAGACCGTGCAGAAAAGGAAGAAGCGGAGAAGAGAGTTGTTTATTATGAATCTTTACAACTTGCCTTCAAAGTTATTTTGAACAGTTTCTACGGTTATGTCATGAGAAAAGGTTCAAGATGGTATTCCATCGAGATGGCTGGTATCACATGTCTTACAGGTGCCACAATCATTCAAATGGCTAGATCTTTGATCGAACGATTGGGTAGACCTTTAGAATTGGATACTGATGGTATTTGGTGTATTTTACCAAAATCGTTTCCAGAAGATTTCACATTCAATTTGAAGAATGGTAAGAAAATTTTTACCTCTTACCCTTGTTCTATGTTGAACTATTTGGTTCATGAAAAATTTACAAATCATCAATATCAAACATTAGTTGATCCTGTCTTGAAAAAATATGAAACTCATAGTGATAACTCTATTTTCTTTGAGGTTGATGGTCCATATAAAGCAATGATCTTACCAACATCCAAGGAAGAAGGTAAAGGTTTGAAGAAACGTTATGCTGTTTTCAATGATGATGGATCTTTGGCGGAATTGAAAGGTTTCGAATTGAAAAGACGTGGTGAACTACAACTGATCAAAAATTTCCAATCAGATATTTTCAAATTATTCTTGGAAGGTGATACATTAGAAGGCTGTTATGGTGCTGTTGCTAATGTTGCCAACAGATGGTTAGATGTCCTAGATACCAAAGGACGTATGCTTGAAGATGAAGATTTGATCGAATTGATTTGTGAAAACAAGAGTATGAGTAAAAGTTTGGATGAATATGAAGGTCAAAAATCAACTTCAATCACCACAGCTAAAAGATTAGGTGAATTTTTAGGTGCAGAAATGGTTAAAGATAAAGGTTTGGCTGTCAAGTATATTATTTCTGAAAGACCATTGAACGCACCAGTCACTGAAAGGGCTATTCCTGTGGCGATTTTCTCTTCTGATATCACTGTCAAAAGAAACTTCTTGAGAAGATGGTTATTAGACCCATCACTAGAAGACTTCGATGCTAGAAACATCATTGACTGGAACTATTACAAAGAACGTCTTGAATCTGTTATTCAAAAGATCATAACCATTCCAGCAGCTTTGCAAAACATTGAAAATCCAGTCTCAAGAGTTGCACATCCAGATTGGTTGCAAAAAAGAATCATGACCAGCAAAGACAAGAAGAAACAATCTTCTTTGTCAACTTTTTTCACCAAGACTAAAGAGATCCCAATTGACATCATGAAAGATATGGAAGATATTGGTAAAGAAAAGGAAGCTATTGGTAAGAAACCAATGATTGGAAAAGTGACTTCTAAAAAACGTAAGAATCAACATACTGAAACATCTGAACCTACAGAGGAAGAAACAAATCTGATGAATGGCCCTTGTCCTGCTATTGATCAAGACTATTCCGGCTTCATTGCTTATCAAAAAGTCAAGTGGAAAGTGCAAAAGAAGTCAAGAGAAAGAAGAAAAGCCTTATTTGGTGAATCCACAGAATCAAGTTATAGATCAACAGTTGGTAATATGGTTCGTCATCAAGCTGAGAGTTTTGCTGGTTCCACATGGCAAGTATTGCAATACAAGCTTGACGTGAACCCTGGTGATATTAAAACATTTGTTTTAATTGATGGTAAGATTCAATCTTTCATATTCCATATACCAAGAAAGTTATACTTGAGTTTTAGATCTTCAGCTTTGCCAGATGGTACAATTCCAAGTTGTGAAGTTGAAAAGGTCAACAGTATCTTACCAAATGGACATAAGGCTTCCAACTTGTTCAAATTGACCATGCCAGAAAGTGTCTATCAAGATGAATTATCTAAAGCTGGTAGTGTTTTGAAAAATCAAAACGTTTTGGGAGTTTATGAGGCTCAAGTTGAACCAACAGAAAGAGCAATAATGGAACTTGGTAACTCTGTTGTTTTCAACTCGAGCAAAATTGGTTCATTGGGTAAAGGTTTGAAGAATGGATTTGACTTGAAAACACTATCCATGACTGATACCAATCATTATCTTAAGAGTTTTTCCATGCCGACAGCTTATCTTTTCCATATGGTCACGAACGATTATGAAATATATTCGTTGTTCAAATCCTGGGATAAAAAAGTTATGTTGTTTGTTTTGAAACCATCAAGATCTGCCCAACCAATTACAGGTAATGTGGAGAAGATTTACAAAGATCTATACGAAGCTAAGAAGGAGAAATTTTCACCATTATATGATATCATTGATTATCAAGAAGAACTTGAATTTGAAACCCAATACTTTGAAGATCTTCCAAAACTTTACAGAAAGTTAAACTCATTCATCAACAAAATCAATGAAGAAAGTCCAACAAAACCACTATTTGTTCTACAATCTCCATCATCAAACAGATTAGCAAAATCTTTCAAGGTTTTGAGTGATTTCCCTGTTATTCATATGAGTGTTGGTGAAATAAATACACCAGCCATTGGATGGCAAGGTATTGTTTTGAAGAGAGTTTGTAACCACTATTTGGCCTTAGCTGCATGGATCAAGCATCTCTTGTCGTTGTCCAGATATGGTAATATCCCACTATGTAATTTGAGAACTGATAATATGGGCTATTTGATTGATATTGAATATGCCAGAAGATTGAAAAGGAACGATATCGTTCTATGGTGGTCTCCAAGATCAGTTCCTGATTATGGTGGGTTAGAAAAGGATACAACTTTATTGGATAATGAAAACTATGAATTCCCAATTATCAACAATCCAGAAATTTATGAAACTGTTTCTTTGGAAGTTGATATTTCTAACTTAACCATCAATACTGTTTTGACTTCCGCATTGATCAATGAAGCCGAGGGGACAGATTTGGCTGACATGGAGTTGATTCACGATGAAAACAATGGTGCTTCTTCGTTTGCGGAAGATTCATTTTCCGGTCCAGGTCTTTCAGTGTTGAGAGGAATGGTTAAGGACTGGTGGGATGACGCTGTGAAGGATAATTCAAATGCTGATTCTATGGTTCACACATTTGTTTCATGGGTTCAAGATAATCAATCTTTCTTATATGATTCATCGTTGAAATATCATGTTCATAATTTAACTAAGAAAGCATTGTTGCAATTAGTTGGTGAATTTTCCAAATTGGGTTCTAGTGTTGTTTTCGCCAATAGATCAAAGATTATTTTGAAAACCTCCAAAGTTACTGTTGAAAATTCATACGCTTATGCCCAGTATATTGTTAAAGCTGTTAGATCTAGACCATTGTTTAACTTTTTGGATTTACATATTGATAAGTATTGGGATTTGCTGATTTGGATGGATGAACATAATTTCGGTGGTAGAGCTTGTCTTGAGATCTCTGAAAAGGAAGAGCAGGACTTGGTTGGGCTTTCAAAATGGCAAATCAAACAATATTTGCCATCTATTATTCAACCAGAATTTGAAGATTGGGTTATCATTTTCTTAGATGCGTTAATCAAAGACAAGAACAAAATGGCAAATGTTCTTTCAACTCCAAGAGTTACACAAATCAACCACATTTTGAAGAAGCAGCAAAATAACAAAGATCAACAAGAAGATCTTCAAGATGGTATTTCAGAACTTTTCAGAAAGCCTTTGATGAAGAGAATCAAAAATTTACTTCGTAATCAAACAGAAGCTATTCTTGATCCTGACTTGATCCATGAGTATGCATTTCCTAAATTACCAGGATCTGCCACTGTTATGAAAAATCCAGTATTGGAACTAGTCAAATTTTTGTGTGCTATATTCAATCTTTCAAAGAAAAGAAATCTGGAGATCAGACTTTTGAGAAAAGAATTGTTGAACATTTTTGAAATTAGAGAGTTTTCTAAGGAATCAGTCTTCCATAATCCAAGTAAGACATTAAAAGTTCCTGGTGTATTATGTGAATATTGTCACCATATTAGAGATCTTGATTTCTGTCGTGATGAAGACAAGTTTTTGTGGAAGTGTGAAAAATGTGATCGAAACTATAACAAAGCATCCATTGAGGAAAGATTGATTACCACTTTGGAGAAAACTGTCACAAACTATACTGTTCAAGATTTGAAGTGTGGTAAATGTAAGAGGGTTAAGGAAAGTGATATGTCTGATTATTGTTCATGTTCTGGTCAATTTGAGGAATCAATTCCAAAGCAAGAAGTTTCTGAGAAAGTTGATACTCTTGAAAAACTTTCAACGTTTTATGATTTAAGACTACTTAGAGACTTCATAGATCAAGTCTTTTATTGAAGTGTACATTATTTATTATTTTTTTTATTTAGTCATTTGGGTAATTTTTCATTCAGTTTAATATTAACGGTAATATAATTTTTTATGTGTTAAGTGCGTATGTAAAGAACGAGATCATGTATATAAAGCAAGATTATCCACTAAACGATATTCTCATCATAAGTAATCTTTTTCTCAGGTAAATCATATAATTTGTAGTAGTTGACTGTTTCACCATTCAAGTTTGCCTCACCAGAAACAGGTAACTTGAACACATTACGAACATCTAGATGGTCATCGCCACTAGCAAACCAAAAATCTGTACAGTTTTGTTTAACACCATAATCTGTTGGTACACTCTCAATTTGTGAATTATTTTTGAATCCTAGGACTTGTTTCACGGCAATGGCAAATTGATCAATGCCAGTCAACAAACACAACGTGCTCAAACAGTTTCTGTCTCTTCTAGAAGATGTGTTGGCTGATGGGTTAGAGGAGTCTTGACCTAAAAGTTCAGATGGGGCACTTGAGAAATATGGATTCACTCCATTTGAAGCTCTTTGTGTATAGGATGAAAGTTCCACAGTGGTCAATCCTTTGGAAATTTGGAAAATTTGAGAGAGTAAAAGAAATGAGACCCAAATGGATTGGAAGCAAGTCCAGGCTGTCAATGTGAATATGAAAGAAGAGTCATAGTATCCTGTACATAGCTCATCATCCAAGAAATAACATTTTTCATCAGTCTCCTTGAGGGTGTCAAAGTATTCATAGACTAGATAGATGTATAAGATCATTCCAAACTCTAATGATATAACAAAGAACATGAAGATCTTGTGATTTCTTAAACCAATATCGTTGTAGACCCAAGGGCAGAAATGATCGAACTTAGCAACACATTTGGAATGAAATTGAGAATACTTAGATCTCAATGGTTTTTTAATATAAGTATTGATGCAAAAATGCTTTGCGTCATATTTCCCATCTTCCAATAACGAAGCGATATTTTCTTTAATTTCATCATTTGATTGTGGAGGTTGAATCAGTCCAGGATCTTTGAACATGGCCTTGAAGAATGAATAAACCACAGTCACGGCCAATAACAAAAATACCACATTAGCGAAAAGGGCCTCAGTTAGTGTGTAAGGAAGCACAATGGTTAGCCAACTTATCAAGATCCAAAAGGCAGTCCCCGAGAAAACACCAGAAAGGTAAGGTGATTTGATGAATGGAGATGAGGTGAAGACATAACATGGGAAGACAAATGATTTCAGTAATTTTGTGGTTCCTAGAAATAGAGCAGCTGAAACGACAAATGTCACTGCGATGTTGGTTATAGCATTGAGCTGCAAAACAGTACCAAAGATCAGATATGGTGTTAAGAATGTAATTATTTTGGCCCATTTGGCACTAAAGTATCTCTTTATTGGTAATCCCGATCTATCAAGACCATTTTGATACAGGGCATCTTTCAAAGCAACCTGGTTGTTCATATCTTGACTTATATCGAAACAATTTTTCCCGTCATTAGTTCTTCCAAAAACATCAGACCCTTCTTCGATCAATCTTTTGATACATTCTCTCTGTCCTCTGATCAGGGACCAATGTAAAGCAGTGAACCCTTGGTCGTCAACAAGCTTGACGTTTGCATGGAATTTCAACAACGCATCGACACTCAAGGAATCACCTTGATAACTTGCCCAAAGAAGAGCAGTTCTTCCGCTTGGATCTGTTGCATCGATCGGTATGCTGTCAACAAATGCTAGGATATAAATGACCAGCATAATGTTTGAAGAATGAACGGCTAGATGTAGGGCATTAAATCCTTGGGTATCTGATTTGGTTGGATCGGCACCTTGTTTTAGCAAGTAGTCCACGATGTACACAAGACCATAACGACATGCCCAGTGTAAAGGAGTGGCGTCTAGATCTCCACCAGCTTTATCAACTTCTGCCCCCCTTGACACCAAATACTTGACGATGGAAAGTCTATTATTAATTGAGGCCCAATGCAACCCACTGACTTTGTTTTCATCCAAGTCTGCGCCTAGCTCAATGGCTTCAGATTCTATCAAGTCCTTCACTGTGACCAGATCACCAGCTTGACACGCAGCGATGTATTTGTTCATCAAGATGTCATGTTCGTTGTCTATTGTCTTTTGCGCAGCCTGGACTGACGAGGCCGACGAAGGGCTTCCTGGTTGGCCCCCGTTCCCGTTCTCGTTCTCGGTCAATTCAATATCCTGAAGCTCCTCTGTCTCCCTATCTGACATCCTCGTACTGAATATTTAAGGCAATTGTGGTTCGACAGCACCTTTTCGTTGTTCTGAGATTTTAGTACAATTTTAGATCTTTCTTTTAGAAATTCCGGGCTATAAAAAAGTGTCACAAGTCCGCGAATCGACAATGTCTACGTATAAGCCTCCGAGAAGTTGAAACGTTGATAATCTACTTGAACTTCACCATTTTGGCGATTTCCAAGGCCATTTGGAAAGGGGTGCTTTGTCTGTTGGCACTCTTGATCACAGTCTCGATCCCCTTCTTGAAGTGCGAGTTTTTGGCTAGCGAATCGAGCACCTCTTGGTTCTCCTCAGAATTAAAGATCAAATGGTATAAAACATAAAGAGCTCTCTCGATCAGATCGTCCTCGTTTGATTGTTGATTCAGGATAGTGGATAGATTCCCCAGCAGCTGTTCGTCTTTAACGACAACCTCCGAGATGAAGGGGAATGTAACACCAAATGACAAAGCTGCCACAGCAGAGCATTGGGATTTAAGATCTCCCAAGAGTGTGTATTGAACCAATAAATCATATCTTTTCTTGGACAATGGCTTGTCGAAATTGAAAACACCACCGACATTGTCTTTATGCTGGAAAATATTACAAACCAATTCAATCGCAGCTCTGCGTATCATCATTTCTTCGTTGTTCAAATAATGATCAATGATGGCCCATTGAGTATCGGTAATAGCTCCATTATCAACAGCATTGGCATTTGTAAGCGATATCAAAGCCTGAAGTTGATCCTTTTGGCCAATATCCTCTGTCATCAGGTATTGGAATAGTGAAAATTGAGCCTCACGAAGCCTGAAGATTGAGGATGGATTTGTGGTCATTAGTAAATTGGAAATGGCTTGGTAAGCCAGTTTCAAAATGTCTGCTGGAACATTATCCACTGTGATACATCGTATCAAAATTTCCAGCCCTGCTTGTGATAGTATTTGTGGACGATTGTTTTTATTTTTGGATAAATTGTACACCAATTTTATAGCTTGGAAAACAGAAGGTAATGAAAATTTAGCATGGGCAGATATATTATGAACGACATTTCTCTCCAGCAAATCCTCCTGAAATGCCTCGATTTCTTCAATTTTGTCATAATCTTCGTCTTCTAACCCCTTCCGAGCATGTTTCTTCAAGTCAGAAACTTCTGATTTTTCCTCTATAGTGGTTAAATTTGCAAGAACTACTAGCACACCATATATATCTTCCAGTGGAGTTTGGGATTTTGGATCTAAGGCTTTTGTCAAATCAAGCATGATTTCATCATCCACTCTTAGTTTCTGCCTTATGCTAGGCTTTATTGATAAATATGCTAAACCTTCAATGGTATATTTCGTGAAATTTCTGGTTAATATTTCATAAAGATCTCCCACATTTATAGATTTTTCTAGTTCGACTTGACTAAAGTTCCAAGTTTTCACAATAACCAAGGCTGATAATTGTTGAATGTTTAGATCAGTCATCTTCAGTCCTTGGATCAATACAGAAGTATAATTTGCAGAAATCAATTTTCTAAGCTGTTCGTCAGAGCATAATGCAGATAGAAGATTCAATCCCTCTTTAATGGTGATAGGTGATGAAAATTGTGTAACACTTTTCATAGATTCTTGTACAGTTTCAATGGTGAACAATGCTTTACCATCGCTGCTCTCAATTTCAAAAATACTGGCAACGATCTTGAAAATAGCTGCATAATTCTCCTTAGCGTTTAAAATATCAAATTGTTGATCAAGTAGAATAAGTGTATCTGATCCAAAACTTTTGTAGACTTTAACTATAGCCACCCAGCATTTATTCAGTTCAACAACTCTTGAAGCACAGTTTGCCACAATCACTTCAGCCTCGATTTTAGTGAACCCTTTGATGCTCAATATCAAAGATAATGAATCCACAGAGAATTCTAGCTCAGAATCCGTTTGTGGATGTTTAATTTTGGAAATCAAGACCTCGATAAGAGGTTTTGATTCTGATTTATCTCCCTTCAGCAAAAGCGGTATTGGGAAGTCTGCTTTGAATGATAACTCAACTGCTCTGTTAGGATCTCCAAGGGTCCATCTCTGTAAGTCTGTTGTTCCTTTGAATTTATCTAATGTGTCTTTGATGACTTTCGAATCGAGCGTATCCACTATTTTGGACTCGAATAGTTTTTCCACCGAGCACATAATGAATACGGTAGTCTCTAAGCTCTTACAATCACCTCAATCGCCAAATCCAAGCTCAGTTGGTCTTGTTAATTGAGCTTGAAGTGAGTGGAAACGTTCAATATGACCATCAAATTTACCAGCTCATCGACTTCGCGAATATGCGGAAGCTCTTTGTTTCTTTGAAAATGTTTTGACTTTTAGTAGTTAATAACACTTTGAACAGAACAATTGGATCCAAAAGAATTGGACGTCTATTCAGATGGTGTCAAAGGAGATAGATTACCTAAAGTCAAACAACTACGATGTGTACAAGCTTTTGGAGATACCCAATGATGCGCCCGATGTGAAAATAAGGAAAGCCTACCGTAAGCAGGCACTAATATACCATCCAGATAAGAATCCTTCCCCAGATGCTGCTGAAAAGTTCCATGCTCTCTCATTGGCATTGAAGGTCCTGAACGACAAGCAGCTTCGACAGGATTATGATGGCTGGTTACGCTCGAAACAGATGGAGATCTTGAGGACAGAACAATTGGATGCCAATCGAAGGCAAATGAAGGCCGATTTGGAAAAGGCAGAAGGGGAGGCAAATAACAAATCCACCGGGAAAAACTGGAGCAGGCGTTCTGCTAACCAGAGTGAGGACAAATTCGGCGTTGAGTTGGAAGCATTGAGATCTGATGGTGCGCAGAAAAGAAGGGAGTTGGAAGAGGAGAATAGATCCAAATATATAAATAATAGAGAAGAGTCCGATGTTCAGCCAAAAAAGATGTTCAAGTTTGAAGATAGGCAAAACAAAGCCACGGTTAAAGTGAGATGGAAAATAAAAGATGGTATATCTGAACTTTTTACATCTGATGTGTTGAGTGGTATAATGTCTGTTTTCGGAGAAGTTGAAAACGCCATAATCAACCCAAGACCTTTGAAAGAGACAAGATACGATACCGGTGTTGTTCGATTCAAATCTGAAGCTTCCGCCTCAAAAGCTGTCACTCATGATTTTAGTCGAAAGAGTAAGATTTGGGAAGGAACATCTTTTAGGAAAATTTCTGGATTGTTGAGAGAAGTGAAATGGAACAAAAAAATTCAGAAATTGGGCAAGATTGGAGTGTTGAATCAAGCCGATTACACTTTTGACGAATACATGCATTTAACACTTGAGAAGTTGACTGATGCAAAAGATCCTACTAGCTTGAAGAGGAAATTTGAAGAATAATGCTGTTACGACTGTGATGAATACTATCATAATATTAGATAGTTTGAATATTTATGACGATTTAGAACCTCATATGCATCTCATATATATTTGTAAAATGAATTTTGATAGTAACTTGATACTATGCGCACCATACGTATTGGTTCTTTACCCTTCGGAGTGTTTATTATTCGAAAATTAACAAAACACAGAATATGAGACCACCTCTCCGGACTAACCAACATCAATCACATAAGACTACACAGCTAATACCTTTCCAAAGACTGCATAAGACGTGGGTAAAAAATTGGCAAAAAAGAAAGATTGCGATTTCTGTGGATTGAACACAGGACCTTTAGATCTTCAGTCTAACGCTCTCCCGACTGAGCTAAAACCGCTTCTCGATGTTTGCTTTTGTATGGTTTCCGCTCTCGATCTTTGGGAATTACCCGGCCGTTGAAATCGCGGATTATCTGCTGCTCCTACCGCAAAATCCACCAAAAGGCAAGACACTATAAACATTTCTTTAGGCGATGTGTAAAATAGTGAAAAATTGATTGCGAGTTTTGGGTTTGAACTAAATAAA
The DNA here is from genome assembly GCA_030574735.1 of Hansenula sydowiorum. Lineage (NCBI taxonomy): Eukaryota > Fungi > Ascomycota > Saccharomycetes > Phaffomycetales > Wickerhamomycetaceae > Hansenula > Hansenula sydowiorum. Next base: position 36,805 of record JAJMFN010000371.1, read on the forward strand.
ACAGTTTAGAAACCATTTGAATAATCTTGTTTAACTAAGATCATTATAAATACAGACCATTGACATGTTTGGCTGGAAAAAATCGAATAAAGAAGAGAAAGAGGTGGATCATTCCAAACTCATTGAGGTTTCGGTACCTTTCGATAAGCCGGATTCCATCAAGGCACCAGATCCAAGGCAAATAAAAGAAGATGAGCAAACAAAATATAACGAAGTATTGAGACATTTCCAAGATCCCAACATTAGTGTTGCCTTAAAACCAAAAGGTTCAGAAAAGGCTCCTTTGACAGATCATGAAAGAGCTTGGTTAACAAGAGAATGCCTTTTGAGATATTTGAGAGCAACAAAATGGGTTTTGAAAGATGCTATTGAAAGATTGGAATTAACACTGTCTTGGAGAAGAGATTTTGGAATTAGTGGTGATAATAATACTGTTACTGCTGACTTGGTGGAACCTGAAAATGCCACGGGGAAAGAAGTCATCTTGGGGTATGATAGTGAAGCACGTCCAATTTTATATTTGAAAAATGGTCGTCAAAACACAAAATCATCACATAGACAAGTTCAACAATTGGTATATTCTTTAGAAACTGTTATAAATTTCATGCCACCTGGTCAAGAAACAATTGCATTACTTATAGATTTCAAACATTATAAAGTTGAAGGTACAAGTTCCAAAATCCCACCAATCTCGATTGGGAAACAAGTTTTGGATATTTTACAAACTCATTACCCAGAAAGATTAGGTAGAGCATTACTCACAAATATTCCAATAGTTGCATGGACTTTCCTCAAAGTGATACATCCATTCATCGATCCACAAACAAGAGAGAAAATCATTTTCGACAAACCTTTTGAAGATTATATCCCAACTAATCAATTAGACAAAGATTATGGTGGTGAATTATTATTTGAATACAATCATGACATTTACTGGCCAGCTTTAGTGAGACAAAGCGATGCAAGAGTTGAAAGATATTACGAAAGATTTTTGAAATTTGGTGGTATTGTTGGATTAAGTGAAGTGGATTTGAAAGGTACAACCGATGAACTAATGTTCCCAGTCACACAATTGGCATAGATATTCTCCTTCAGAGTTGACGAATATAGATAGGATGTTGTTCAATAATGTAGTCATGACCAGCTTTCATTAGCGTCGATTGTAACGTATTGTTCCTGGCTATGTTTTACATATATGGCCTCAATTCCGTCTTACTAATTGTGCAGGAAGTCCACAATTAGTATAAAACCATCAATTGATGTCTATGGAATCATGTCGTGGTTATTTGGCATGCACATCAATGGGGCATGTCTGCTTTACCCAATTTCCAAAAAGCTTTGAAGGTGAATAACGATCACAAGTTGACAATTGTTGAAGTTCCAGTGCCTACCGATATTCTTGATAATGAGATCTTGGTGAAATTAAAGCCGTGGGTATCAACCATGTTGATGGATATTTTGTGGGCTAGTCCAGGTACAGGTTCAGGGATCTCATTATCTGGTGATGTTTTGGCCATTGGGCGAGATGTTACAAGGTTTAAAATTGGTGACACTATTACTAGTTTCACTTTTGGTTCTGATGAAGATAATAAAGAACATGGGGCATATCAACAATACGTTAAGGTATTAGAATCAAATTCATTCCAGTTCAACGTTTCTGGAGATCATACTTCTGATGAAGTTGAAAGAGGATTGATCAAAACTGATGAAGATGGTGCATCTGTTGGTGATGTATGCGGTCGAACAAGGCTACAAAGCCCTCCCTACCGATTATCCAACCAAGATTGAAGGTCTCCAGATCGCAAACATTGATTTCATACAAGATAAGAAGCCCAACATATCATACGATCTAACAAGAGCATTCACATCTCATGGTAAACCCATCTCATACGGTAATGGGGCGAAATATACTCCAAGACCAGACACTTTGCAAAATGTTTGCAAATTCGTTCCCATTTTTGAAAAATTGGTTCAATGCTGGAAATTCCAACATTTACCAATCAAAATCTTGTCTAATGGACTGGATGATGTTGTTCATAGATTGGAACTGTTGAAAAAAGGTGGAATTTCAAATCAGAAGTTGGTAGTGAGGGTTAATCAGGAGTAGTATTTAAAACCCCGGAATGTATCTGCTGGTGATTGGTCATCCCAGTCATTATACATTTTTTTGATAAATTGTAATATTGTAACGCATGTATAATTCATCGTAGCTTATATAACATATAATGTGTGTCATATAGCTATACGTACTGGAATATATTTCGGGATAGGAAATGTATTAATAAATATCAAATTAGAAAAAAAAGCATCAGCAATTCACATGTTTATTTTTTTTGCGCAATATCTACGTTGATATACTGAGCTATAAGTTTTCCAAATGTAAAAATTAATTGATGCTTTTAGAGGGACTTGTGAACTTAAATATATAATAGACAATTTGCAACTTACTTGCCCTAAGAATTTAAACTCCAATCGACATAAATTGAGAGTTTTACGATAATAAATCAATTTCATGTATCATTTATTAAAATTAACGTATCCATTCTACAATAAGTAATATCAATCATAACATGATCTAACGTATATTATTCACAAAAGGATTAATAATCATGAGTGTGGAAATTTCAAGCTTTGCAAAAAACACACAAAATAATAATAGATATAGAAAGAAAAATATCAGAAAAATACTATAAAGAATGTCAAACAACCTCTAGATGACACTCAATATATTCATCACAATTGGATGAAACAGTTTCATATGATTTTTTTTTTCTTTTAAACCTAATACCAGTTTCTTTGATTGTTTAAATCAACATTACCATAGGCGGCATAATAATTTGGTTGTTGATAATAATGGGCTTGAACATTTTGATCTTCTCCATTAGTAGCTTGACCAGTTGGACCATTAGCAGCTTGAGCAAGATTACCTTGGGCAGGAACCTGGGACGAAGTTGGTTGGGCTTGTTGTTGTGGGGCTTGTTGTTGAGAGGCAACTGAACCTGGACCTTGTTGAGAAGCTGGGGCGGAACTTGTTTGAGATCCTTGGTGTTGTTGCGGCATACCATACCCACCATAGTTCTTAGGTTGGGTGTATTGACTATATGGAGAGAATTGTTGTTGTTGAGCAGCAGCACCTGGTTGTTGATAGTAGAATTGTTGTGGATAATACATGTAAGGCATGTTTTGGAAGAAAGGTGCCTGGTATGGAATGTTTGCAACGTTTGGTTGTTGAGCATTGGTTCCATTTGGTTGAACCGATGAAGCAACTGGTGAAGCGGTGGATAAATCATTGGCAACTGGAACACCTGGGATTTGTGGTGGAACACCATATGGAGAATTTGAATATTGTTGAGCAGCTTGTTGAGCGGCTTGTTGATTAGTTGATTGATCGAAAGATCCAGTTGTTCTTTGTTGATTATAACCAGTGTTACGATCGTATTGATAGTCTAATCCACCATAGTTATACCCTGGAACATGAGAAGAATACCCATAGTATTGTTCAAACCCTTTTGGAGGTTGTTGTTGACCTTGTGGTTGTTGGGATTGTGCTTGGGTTTGAGGTTGTGCTTGGGTTTGAGGTTGTTGTTGAGATTGTTGTGGGTATTGTTGATACAATTGTTGTTGAGCTTGTTGTTGTTGATATTGACGTGGTAATTGTTGAGATTGAGTTTGATGAGCTTGTTGTTGTTGTTGCTGCTGTTGAGCTTGTTGTTGGTTGTATAGGTTGTTGTATTGTTGACGTTGTTGTTGAACAGGAGCTTGTTGTTGTTGTTGAACAGATTTTTCTTCAGCTTCATTTGATGATAATGAAGAACCGAAAGAGATACCACCAACATTACCAACTTGATTAGCAGTTTGAGGTAAAACAACTGGAGCATCTTGTTGTAATCTTCTTTGACTCTTTTGTTGAGGTTGAGAAGTTTGAGTAGTTGAGATCTCGGCTTGAGCTGGTTGTTGTTCTTGTACTGGAGCAGCAGCATTACTGGTTTCAGGTTCAACTTGTGATTCTTCTTGAGCTGGAGTAGGTTCTTCTTCTTCAACTTGTTTTGGTTCTTCAAGAGAAACAGTTTCGACACCTTTAGTGACTTCAACAACTTTTTGAGCTTCAGATGAAGATTCTTGAGTTGGTGCAGTTTCTTGTTTTGGTTGTTGTTGTTGTTGAGGTTTTGGAGCGATTTTCTTCTTTGGTTTTGGAGCCGGAGGAGTTGCAATAGCAGCCCAAGTTTTATTACTTGTAGCAGGTGTTTGAGTAGGTTTTTTCAAAACTTCCTTTTCTTTTGGTTTGGATTCTTTTGCGGATTCAGATTCTTCTTGATCTTTTGATTGTTCTTGTTTTGGTTCAACAGAATCCACTTGAGGTTGTTCGGATTCTTGTTGAGATTCTTCTTGAGGTTGTGATTGAGTTTGTTGATGCTTGGTGACAGCAGCGGCAGCAGCAGCTTTAGCCTTTGGATCAGCACTGGCTAAAGCAGCAGCCCAAGATTTATTACCTGGGACTGGAGCAGGAGCAGAAGAAGTAGCAGAAGTAGTAGAAGCAGCTTCTTTTGCTTGAGGTTTTGGCTTTGGAGCTGGTTTTTCCTTTTTACCAGCAGTGGCTTTATCCTTATTGAAAGCACCTCTTGGTTTGAACTCTTTATGTTGATGTTTGAACCCACCATTTTCAGATTTATTTATTATTTCGTTATTAGATTCGTATTTTTCTTGTTGTTTTTCCTTTTTGGAAGGTTTCTTAACCTCATCCCATTGCTGAGCTTCACCAGTACTGATCTTAATGATAACAGTCTCTAGATCTTCATGTTCTTTCAACAAATCCAACAAGTCGTCATTTGACCAGTTTGGGAATAATTCGTTTAATGTGGATAGTTTAGTTTTCAAATCATCGTTCAATTTGGAAGAAGAACCGGACTCTTTGTTATTGAATCTTTTGGATTGGTTCTTATAGTTCCCAGCTTTTGGCCTTCTAGGTTGTTGCTGTTGTGATTGTGAGTTTTGAGGTTGTTTCTGTGTTGAATCGGACATTATGATATGTGTTTTTTTGTTTATTATTGATTATTATATTAGAAACGCCACTCTGAGTAACAAAATTGGACAGTTTCAAAATATATGTGTAAAGTTCAATCTCTTGATGTGATATGTTTTGTTGATAATGAGTTTGATGGGCAATTTATATCTCCAAAGTGAAAAAATAAGTCAATTGGAAGTAAACCGGCAAAAACAAAAAGATGGAGAGATCAGAAATGGTCAGTGAGCTCTTCTTTGTCTGTACTGGACGGTAATTGATTAATTCAACTTCAGATACGCAGCGTGATGGTTAAGGTTGTGATGGAGATGTTGATGATTTCTTTCGTTTGATGGCACAATTCAAATTTTTGTCGACGAATTTTGGAAAAGCGGGAAGTCCGGGTAAAGAGCGCGGTATACACTATAAAGGACTAGCTTGTATGGTTAGTGGTTGTGTATTAATGGAGGTGTTTGTAAAGTCGTCATTGGTATGGTGTCTACGATGTATGCTACTCAATACCGTGCTTTTCTGGGGCTCATAGCTGTATTTTCCATTGATTTAGGATTAATTGTAAATTTCGTATTGTCACTTGGAGTGAATATTAGTTGACCGTTTAGTCAATTGGTTTCACAACGAACTTGGAAAAAGTGGAATATTTCCAGCTAATCAGTAACAACTCTACTCATCTCCTATATATCCAGTCCCCATACTAAAAAATTTAGGTAAATAGTACGAATCGCTTATTATCTCTGTTGTCTGACATAATCCCTTAGTCAGCTTTTTCCTGTTCATAGAAATTTCCACAAAATTTTTCAGAATTCGGTTGATAATTTGTATGGAAAGTATAGAGATTATAAGAGTTGTTGGTATTAAGATGTTGGGGATAACGAGGTTCTCTAGTGTGCTGCATGGGCAAGGATCGCTGTACAAGACAGTGGCTGGCTCTTTGATTGCCACCAGATCATATAGTATCAAGACATTTGCACCATCAGATCGCTCACCGCCAAATTTCAAAAGGGACGATTCAAGAAAGACTTATTTGATTAATAGATACAAGAGTCTTCTACAAGAGACACCGATTGTTCTCTTTGCACATCATAACAATTTGGTTAAAAGTGATGAGAATTCATTCAGACAATTAGTTAAAGAAGCCGGTGGTGAATTACATATGGTTAGAAATAATTTATTAGCCGCTTATTTAAAAGCCGAGAAGGAGGAGTTCCCATCTAGTAAACAGGCTCGTAAGAGAACCAAAGGTATAAAGCATCCCATTTCTGAATTTTTGGTTGGACCAACGGCAATGATTTTAATCAGGGAGAATAATCCACAAATTGTGGCTAAACTATTGAAAAATTTGAAAAATGCCAATGAAAAGTTATTCATCGTGGGAGCTCGTGTTGAGAATAACGTGTATGATTTACCACAGGTGAAACTGTTTAAAGATCTACCAACAAAAGAACAATTACAATCCCAATTGGCTGGATTGTTGACTATTTTGAGTGGTGCGGGATTGGTACAAACTTTACAATCTGCCTCTCAACATCTATATCTGACTTTGGATAGTCATTATAAGAATAACGATCCGAGCGAGAAGGAGAAGGAGGAGTCAAGTTGATCTTGCATATAACATACTAATATAACGTGCTTGTATATACAATAATGATGTAGCTAATATTCTCTATATACAAAACAATAATCTAATTTAAAACTCATCTATAAACAGGATAGGTTTACTTGGTGAACAATTTATCAAATGCTGGAATCAAAGATTGAGCCAATGCGAATGAAAAAACCAATTTCGGACCAGTTGTCAACAATTTTGGAGTCAACCCTTTGAAAAAAGCACTTAGACCTTCGTTCTTGATTGTATTTTTCAAAATTGTCACACCTGATTCTGGATTATCAAAACTCTTGTTTTGAATTCTTGTCTTGATAACGTCCAATGGAGCAGAAACGATTAACGAGGCCGAGGCACCAAAGATCGAAGATATGAAATTCTGAGACCATGTTGCCTGAGAATAATCGCTTAATCCCAAGACATACTCCTTGGCGAAGGCATTACCACCAAACAAGGCGAACGAACCTGGCGCATTTCTAGCAGCGGTCCAACCCCAACCTCTGTATAGTCCCAATCCTTCATCACTAATGATCTTGAGGAATCCACGACCTTTGAAAGATTCTGGGTTTGTTTGTCTTTTGATCTTTAGCACATCCAATGGTAAGAGGACAACTTCACCAATACCGATCAAAGAACCAGCAGTGGCGGACATCAAGGCCTTACCAGTTTTTGGACCAAACTTGTCTTCGAAAATTGGTTTGAAATTCTTGTTTAAGAACTCATTGGCAAATGGTTGTCCACCGTATTTGTAAACTCTTTGCAAGATCTTGTACACGGCAGCGTACCCTAACCCTGGGAACAGTGTGAAGATTCTCTTCCCAAAGGCCTCTGCGGCGTGTTGTCTAAAGATGACAGAGTTCAACTGGGTCAAATTGGTGACTCTGGTGTTGTTACTCATGAGTCTTTTGGAAACGGTGTCGACCGGGTGGAAGACACCAATCTCACAGATCCCAGCACTGGCGGAGCCCAGCACTCTGGCGATACCTGACTGTTTCTTATCCGTGGTGGCTGTTGGGGACATTGTTTGTTTTGGTTGTTTTGGTTGAAGATTGGTTAAAGATCAATGATTCATTTTTTCGCTGTTTTTTTTTAAGTTGTTGCATTATCAAGAATGGAAGAATGAAGGTGGGAAAAAGTGGAAGTGAAGGACTGGTAGAGGATTGTGTTAGTATTGTATGGGATTGATGGTATAGTGTATTACTTTGTAGCACCAGTTTAGTTCAGCTGGAGGTGTTCTCTGGTGTTTAGCGTTGTTAGCAGTGTAGCCAGTAATCACCGAGTGATAATAATGGACTTAATATAGTATGATAGTACGATACTACAGTAATAATACCAATAACATAAGTTATAGTGAAATAGTAGCTATCTCTATATTACTACAACAACACAATAGCACAATATCTACACTATTACTAGACTATACTAAACAATTACTACTATACTATACTATTACTACACTACCACTATTACTACCACCGCACATCCCACGCAACAGTCGCGACACTTGTGCATAGCCAAAATTTAAAAGCCAAATTCATCTCACTAACAAACAACTCAACTAAACTTAACATCAAAGACAACATCAACAACTTGTCTACTAACACAAAGTTATTTCAAGTGCTCAGTGTTCGCTACACTACTGTGACTACACTGCTCTGGACTCAGGAGCCTCTATACCTTTATAATTATATACAACACACTCTAATAAACCGTTCTTCTACTAGGAACTAAGTCATCATAAGTTTTGCCCTGCTTTCTACCTTGCTGCTGCTGAATCCACTGCCGCTATCATGTCTGAACTGGAAATCATCGGTGAGGACTTCTACAGAGCCATGGACGATCTCACATTCAACTCAAGACCCATCATCCAGGCGTTGACTCTCTTGGCTCAGGAAAACGTTCATGCTGGTCCATATATAGCGAGAGCTGTAGAGAAGAGAATTGAAAAAGCCATTCCAAATCAGAAACTATATGCATTTTATCTACTGGATTCAATCTCCAAGAACGTTGGAAGTCCATACACGCTACTTTTCGGTCAAAAATTATTTCAAACATTCACACAGGCTTTCCTCTTGGTTGATGATTTAACAAGAAGAAAATTCATTGATTTGTTCAAAACTTGGAAAACTGCCAAAACTTCATCAGGTTTACGTCTTTTCCCCGAAGAGCCAATTGCCAAAGTGGAACAGTTCTTGATAAAAGCTAGCTCGTTATACCAGAAACCTTCTTCACAAAGATCAACTCCAACTCCAACTCCACAACCACAACATCAACAAATCTATCAAAGACCAAATATAAACTCATCCACATTGATCCCAATAGTCGATCGCCTACTTTACCTTACCGGTGAACGACAAAGATTAAATCCAACAGATGATTCAATCCCTTTGAAAATCCAAGTTATAAACCAGTTGAAAATCGCCATACAATCCCAACAAATGAACCATGAACAACTGATCGAAGTCAAGACACAATTGGAAGACATGACAAAATCTGAAGAATCTTTCATCCAAAAAAACTCTCCAAAACCTCAACAACCTTCTTTACAAAATTTATTAAAACCTTCACCATCTCCAATCCCACAATTAACAGATACGAGTAAAAACCCATTAGGCTTATTAAACAATGTCTTGAATTTTAAACCACCTCCAAAGAAGGATTTCACATCTTTACTTTCCAACTTGGAGCAAAAAGGGTTGGTCTCCAAGGAAAAACCCACACCTTCATTACCTTCAAATTCTGTTCTTCAATCCTTATTATCGAAAACATCTGCAACAACTGCCTCCACGCCAACTTTGGAAGTAAACCCATATGCCCAGTTCAAACTTGATAACAAATCAAACATCGACCCTACAGAGGCATATAACAAGTTTTTCATCAATTCCAAACCAAATAAATGTGGTACTTGTGGTAAAAGATTCTCAAACTCAAACGAAGGTCAAACCCAACGTCGTGCTCATCTAGATTGGCATTTCAGAATAAACAAACGGTTGAAAGAAACTAAGATCATCCAATCTCGTGCTTGGTACATTGATGATGAAGATTTCTGCAATTTTAGAGATTGGGACATCTTCAACGGTGGTGAATCCACCAATGGCTCCGAGGGCACCGCAAAAGACACAACAACAAACAAATCGGAACAACACATCTACGTTGTTGTCCCTGAAGGCGGTGATATGAATTGCATCTGTGGGATATGTAAAGAAGTCGTCAAGGCCAGTTTCAACGATGATTTGGGCGAATGGATATGGGATGCGTGTGTTTTGAAAAACGGGCGTGTGTTCCATGAGACTTGTTATACAGAGAGCACAAGGGACTCTACACCGGGGTCGAATAACAATGGAGAAAGTTTGTTGAATGGATTGTTGGCACAAAAGAGGAAACCTGAGTTGGATCTAAACATGTTGAAAAATATTGTCAAGAATGTTAAACTGAATCCACAAAATGAATAAATTTTCATTCATATGAGTATAGCTAGGAATTGATTTTTCAATAGAATAATAAAGGCTATGGTACACCTAATCGTAATGTGTAGTTGAAGTCTGTTAATCATACCACTGGACCGACATTTATATACGGAAACTATAAACAATTATACAATAGTCGCATCTCATCAGTCATAAACTCTTATCCTAAATGTGTTGATATTTACTAGTTAAAGAAAAAGTAACAATTCTCCTAAGCGTTAAGCGACGTACCCCAGTGATCTTCCAAGCGCTAAGTTCCTCACAAAGTCTTCAAATTCAACGAAATTTCGAAAGCTTTTCTACAACCAGGAACCGTCTATGTATCTTATCAAACAGCCCAGCCCTTTGCACCTCTTCAGTCCACAGCAAGACGTACCATTCTCTGAGTCTTCAACAGGGCGACCAATTGTTGATTCTGGAAGTTCTCAAAGCATTACGCGAAAACCAAAAAAACCATCATTGATATCAAAAAAAATGACACCGACCGTGAAGAAGCCGCCATGATTAAGCACCCAAAAGAAGAAGCCGCTGAAAGCTCAAATGCATAGAAGTTCCTGTTCAGGCTGAATAAGTCGAGAGCAAAAGGCTACGGCGATTTGGTGTTCCAAATTGTCTTTCGAATCAAGGTGGTTGGTTGTCTACAGCTCAAGGTGTTTGGTATAATGTACATTTATTCGGTTCATCCTCTTGAAAAACTTGACGAGAAACAGAGATAAAAAGGGTTCAGCTTGAATTTGACGGGATATGAATGAGGACAATGCTTTATAACAATTACACCTCCTGGATGCGCTCAACTGGCTTAATTTTCCCAGAGCAACGACAAGATCAGCATCCATAACAATGAGATGAAGTCCAACAAACCAACTGGTGATGTGGTGCTATGAGTAGCCCACTTTTGGTTTATAGTGTGTTTTTGAGATTGAGATTGAATTGTTAACATTGAGGGTGAGCTGCTTTGGTGGTGACGGTAGTCAGTTTTGAAGATTGAGATTGAAATGTTAACATTGAAAGTGAGCTGTGTTGGTGGTGATGGTAATCATTTATGAAGATTCAAATTCAAACCAATTGCAGGTGTGGAGTCATAACTTAGATTTTGAAATGTTGGTATGGCTCTTGTGTTAAATCAATGTATTATTTCCGCTTTTATTAATTTCGTCACCTTTTATCATAACAAATCTTGAACAATTTTTTAATTGAAGATAATGGTGTTGCCTTTGATAGAACTCAGCATGAAAAGAATACAGTTATGGATGGTGTGTATTTCTCAAGACAAAATCAAATGCTGATAAAAAGGGTTTTAATATCAAACTGGCTTATCGCCAAGGGAATCACCTCTGAAGTATCTCACCAAATACGCTTTAAATGTTCCTCTGTTGGCTTTTTCCTTTTTGAAACACTCTGTCTTCATTTCTACCCATCTTAGGTACCGCTCTACCCCGTCATTGGTCAGATATTCCGATCTGTTAATCTTGGCCACGTACCCTTCTGGAAATCACGACGTTAGTCTCAACTGTTAAATGGAACAACAACATGCATACTTACTATATGCCTTATACCCAGATTGCAACTGCTTGAAGCTTAACGAACTCTCGTCAAAATTGTAGTTTTTGGAAAATGATTTGAAATTTAATAGTTTTGTCATCTCTACTCTATATTAGTAGTCCTCTTGCCATCTATGCCTGTGGCCTGTAAATACAGAAACAAACAAATCAAATCAGCGTATATAGCTACAAAGTATATCCTGCTTAATAAGCTATACATAGTGAAGTATTTTTTTTTTTTTTTTATGTTAACCATGTATATTGATTCGCATTTTACATTATATACTGAGCTATAAGTTTCCTATATATTTAATACTTTTGGATAGAGAGATGTATTATTAATCGCACTTCATACAAATTTAAATCTGTGTCAAATTACATCATGTGTTTTGGAAAAAATACATGACGGGTGTATAAGTGTTTTCAGGCATAAAATTTTGTCGAATAAAACCAATCATGAAATCCAACGTGCGTGTATCTGGCTCGGGATTCAAGACATTATCCATGACAGGCCCACTGATCAATATTTTAGCATTGACGTTATTTGAACTCATTAAATTCTCTGTGATTTTTTGTAAAAAACATTGAATTGTTTCTCTTTTGGCGAAATGATCAATCGAATTGACAAAAATACCAACAAATTCCCTTGAAGATTTCTTCAGTTTATCTTGAGGTGAAAGATTTTGAGAATCTAAAATATTCTGCCACTCATTGTATGGATTCATATCTTTGATATTTTGTATTTGGGACAATTCCCAAAGTTTTCCTATGAATCGATCATCTTCAGCAAATCTCAACATCAATGAAGTCCCCGCCAATTCTTTTGAATAAACTTCAACTGGGAACTTCTTTCTTGCTTCATGACATCCTTCAAACACAGGTGATAAAGCATATTCTGTTCTAACACTTCTTGTACAAGTTCTTCGATCTCCCTTGTCAAAATGTTCTGGAAGATCAAATGTACTATAAGGGTCTCCATTGCAACTAAACATTTTTCCCTCCATTTCAGCCCCAGTTAAAACCTCCTTAAAGATATTACTCAGCTCTCCAGTTTCAGATTGCACATTTATCAAGTCATTGACACCGCGCAATATGTGCACCATGAAAGTTATATTTCCAATATACCCTCGAAGTTTTGAGTTTGGATTAAGGACAATCTCCTCAAAGATACTAATAATCTTTGTAGGACTGGTGATGAGTTTATCATTATATTTTTCGTAGTTATCATGTTTAAATTTTTCTGTTCTGGTGACATCCAAGAAATGGTAGTCAAAGTTCTCGCCTCTTTTTTTTCTATCATAAATCGAGTATCCATCAATCTTATCCTCTTTGAAATCACGCCCAAACCTCAAAAAGTTGTCATCGTTTAACCTCATTTTATCTGTAGAGCTGATACAAAGGAACATGTTCAAGTCTTTGTAAAACACCGGCGCAAAAATATTGCAGAGGTACTTGTTCACTCTGATCAAAACTGCAGCATTTGGGAGGTAGTTGGATATGTTTAACCAAACCTCTACAGGAAAGCAGGCTGGAAATCGTTCACTGGAAGCTCTTGGTGATCTGTGAGTACTTTCCGTGGACTCTTGAGATTTGAGGCATATTGATTCCGTTTTCACTTTGTGCTTTGGATCATGACGAACAGAGCTCGAGGCCCTTTTTTGCTTTATAGGCTCAACTGCATGATACTTCAAGGGGTATAGAGTACGACACTTGGCTCTCATCGCAAGTTTACGAAGAGTCTTTGAGTCTGCGATAGAAATTTTCAACTCATCCGTATACCACCAAATTTCAAATTCGATATCTTCGAGCACTTCAAGGCATTTAGACCCTGCTGCGACAAGTGTTTTAAGCATATTGACTGATGTGTTTTGCTTGAGTTTGAATAGTCACACTAGATGTAGAAATTATTTTCTACAAAGGAAAGAGATGAAAGCTCATATTTATAGATATTTGACACGACTTCCACTAAAACAACTCACCATAGCTTGTTTTATCTTTAACAACTCAATTTGAGTTTTATTATTTTCGTTCTAAACAATCATTGATATCAAAAGCACATCTGTGCCTGAACAGATAACAAACAGACACCAGACCATAGTATCTATAATATCATGAATACTGAACCTCGTCTTTGCTTTGAAAAGTCAAGTTATGGATGCTAAGTCGTAGGATTGGAATAACATCAAATATGTGGGTACAAAACAATAAGATCCGGGTTCGCGAATGTGTTCTGCAACAATGTCAGTCTTCAACAACTCAGATACTATTGACAATATTGAATATCTAGATACTTTGGTCGGTAGATAGAAATACAGTTTGTTCCAGTTCAGCTTCAACGTCTTTTATCTGATAATGGATACAATTCACGCAAGGCATGCGTAATTCTATAACTGAAAAGGAAGTACGTTTCAATTTGCATAAACTTGAAAGGTATAGAACTTTACATCCAAGAACACATATATTAAAAGGTATGTAGTGGCAACAATCACTCTTTGTAGTCAGTGTGACACATCTGCTTCTCTAATCAATAACTTTCAACATCCTTCTTGAAAACTAGATCAAACAACAGTGCCAAATGGTTATTCGTATAGATCTTTGTATTTAAGACGATTTTGAACACAAAACCGAATACATCATTTCCCTCTCACTTCACCAGACTTGAATCAACTTTGAACTTTTCAAAACTCGTTCTAGATGCAAAGTTCTATTGGTTTAAAGATTTGACAATCCTTAACTATGGGAAAACCCTTAATTCAACTTTTTTTATAAAATTTCAGAAAAATCGTAAAATCGTGAATTGACCTTAAAAGCCATTCGCGAATGTGTTCTGCGAAAGTTCAAATAGCTATAACTCCTTGATTAGTGATTGTATCAGTGATATAGTGAGTGGGTTAGACAGTGGTAAAAATAATCATTCATTACTCAGTTTTGTAGAGAAAATTCTTTTAAACTGGGGTTGTTATGAACCAACTTCTTAGACTTCCCATAGTTAACACCGAACAAAATGTTAAACGTGAAGAATTTTGAGCTTTGGAGATACCTAGCACAGCCAGCACAAATGAAATGGACTGAATGTAAGCTGCAGTTTATTGGGGTCATTCAAGAGTTGAAAATCGGTCTGTTAAAGTCTGGCATTTTAACATTGTGAGTTTTATTTAGTACATTGGCCCTATTGTTGAGCCCTAATAAGAAAGAAAACTAAAAGTCCTTTGACCGTTCCGAATGGATAAGCCAAGGAAAAGATATGACTGGGTGATTTAAAACCATTGAAGTTGCATCATTGTACCAGTCTTTCAAAGGTTTTTCTCTCGAGTTCAAAATCTCTAGAAACGTGATTTGAGCTTACTGAAATCTTCAAAAATCTAAGCGGTGAATGAAGTTCGTAGCAATCTGTTATAGCCATAGGAAAGCCCAAATTCACATCCGCTAGCGACATAGGATTACGTCGCTCCGCCAATTTCATGTGCAATAGGAGAATTAGTTAACCCCAAATTTTCAAATCTGCGTGATGTCAAATTAAATAGAACTTTGCATCCAATGACCCAATCAATGAGCTGAAAGAACCACTACCAAAAGCAAATTTTGCCTCATATAACATATACAACCTTCAATCGTAATCTCTCGAAACCCTTTTCAAGTAAACGATCAAGTATTAGTGCGAAACTGGTTTTTGTATAGATGTTTGCATCCAGGAGGAGTTTGTGCACAAAACCAAATACATCATATTCCTTTCAATTCACCGGAGCCAAATCAACTTTAAGCAATCCAAGACTCTTTCTAGATGCAAAGTTCTATTAGTTTAAAGATTTAACAATCCCTAACTATGGGAAAACCCTTAATTCAACTTTTTTAATAAAAAATCAAAAAAAATCCAAAAATCGTGAATTGACCTTAAAAGTCGTTCGCGAATGCGTTCTGCAAACATTCAAACAGCTATAATTCATCTATCAGTGGTTGTATCAGCGGTCTAGTAATATGATTGGACAGCGGATAATATATGTGTTTATTGGTGAATTTTGTGGCGAGAAAGCTTTCAAACTGACGGAGTTGTGATAAACTTTGCAAAACTTCCCATAGTTAAGACCGAGTGAATGTAGAATTCTGACAAAGCTGAAACTCTAGATAGCGATAACACCACCAGCACCAGATATATGAAAGAGTGGTAAGATACAACTGACTTAGATTGGTGCAAAGGTTGATATAAATTTATGAGTTTCTAAGAATTCCCTATTGTGCACTTGATATATGACTTTTTCACCGTTGTGAATAATTTCGAGGACATGACATCCAAAGCACTTTAATCACTCTGATTCTATAAGTCAAGGGAAGCAACATTTAGGGGTTTTGAGGCCCATTATAGCTGTCCATATATATCAACCATTCAAAACCACGTATTATGACTTTCAAATGTCCAAAAATAAAATTGTAGCCCAAACATTTTCTGACTTAAACAGACAACAAGGCAAATTCATATAAGGTTGATATATATAGAGAGCGCCATTTTAATTTCTACCAAGTTTTAGTAACTGTAAGCCCGTATCAGCAATAGGTACAACTGGACATGTGGAAAACAAGCCATAATCAACTCTGCGTAATGTGAAGATAGACAGAGTTTTGCATCTAAGAGCCCAATCAACAAACCAAAAAAGCCAGCATCAAACGCAACTTGTGCTCCATACAACCTAGAACACCTTAAATCAACTGCTTTCAAAACACTTTGTGAAGGTTCGATCAAAGAATGATCCGAATTTGTCTTTTGTATAAACTTTTGTATCCAAAACGACTTTGTTCATAAAACTTAATGCATCATATCCCTTTGGCTCCACCAGATCTAAGCCAACTTCAAGCTTTCCAGAACTCCTCTTGGATGCAAAGATCTATTAGTTTGAAGCTCTAACCGCTCTTAACTATGGGGAAACCATCAATTCAAGTTTTTTCGTGAAATATCAAAAAATCAGAAAATCGTGAAATGACATGAAAAGTCTTTCGCGAATGCATTCTACAACAGTTCAAACAGCTATAACTCAGTAACAATGGCCTTACAGACGTTATAGCAATTTGGATAGGCAGTTTACAGTTGAAGTGATCATATGTGAAGTTTATGCGAAGCACGCATTCAAATTGGCGATGCCACGAGCCAACTTCTTAAGCTCTCCATACTTGTGACCGTGCCAAATGGCAGATCCGAGAATTGCTGAGCTTTGGAGATCACCACCAGCACAAAGCAAGTGAAACAGCTCTTAAATGTACCAAATTGAAGCCTCTCAAAGGCTCGCATCCGATTCACCAAAGTTCCTCATTGTGCATATGTTTTATGTTTTTGACTACTGATCTCCCAAAAATTAAAGAGTCCGTATAACTCGTATATTTCAATTAATCATTCCCATTTACATACGTGTAGCTAGAAATGAAGAAAACATATAATCTTGTGTAAATCAGTTGGAGAAACGTAACTATACTGTAGCGAGTTGTGCCATCTACATGGTTTCTACATATAGTGCTAAAAGGACACATTGTGTATTGATCGTGTAGAAACAAATCATTCGTAAATTAATGGGTAGACTATACTATACGCCTTAATGACTTACAGTATTGTTAATTCCTCAAAAAGTATATCACTGGGTTGTATATCGATGCTGGCATGCGGGTTTGCCCCCTGCCTGGATCATAATCAAAATCGGTGCGTCTATCTGGATCAGGGTTTAGGACATGATCCGTAATAGGCCCACTAACCAATATATTGGCATTGATTTTGTTTCCAGAATCTTGCAAGCCTATCAAGTCCCTAGTAATTCTCTGCAAAAAACACCCAACCTCTTCTTTTTGAATGAAGTGATCTACCGATCTGACAGAAACGCTAAGGAACTCTCATCAGATATGTGGGTACAAAACAGTAAAGAATCCGGTTTCGCGAATGCGTTCTGCAACAAGGCTGGTGTTCAACAACTAAGATACCATTGACAATATTGAATATCTAGATACTCCAATCGTCAGATAGCAGTACAGTTTGTTCCAGCTCGGCTTTTTTTAGAACATTTTCAAAAATGTCAGTGTTGTAATCAAATTCTTGTGATACCACATAGTTGAGCCAGAACCAAATATAGCGAAATGTGATAACTACGGACTTTTGACGATTAGTAACAAGCTAAAATCGAAATACAAGCCCTTGACTAGTATTCTCGATTTATCTGGTACTGAAAATAATTAACCCAATGTATGCGTAATCCTGCTATTCGAAAAAGAGGTACGCTTCAATCTGTATAAAACGAAAAGGTATAGAATTTTGTATCCAAGAACACATATATCAGAAGGTATGTAGTGGCACCAAGCACTCTTAGTACCTAATCTGACACATCTGCTTCTCTAATCAAAAACTTTCAGCATCCTTCTTGAAAACTCGATCACACAATAGTGCCAAATGGGTTTTCGTATAGATCTTTGTTTTCAAGACGATTTTGAACACAAAACCGAATACATCATTTCCCTCTCACTTCACCAGACTTAAATCAATTTAAAACTTAACAAAACTCGTTCTAGATGCAAAGTTCTATTAGTTTAAAGATTTAACAATCCTTAACTATGGGAAAACCCTTAATTCAACTTTTTTCATGAAAATTCAAAAAAAATGAAAAATCGTGAAATGACCTTAAAAGTCGTTCGCGAATGCGTTCTGCAAACATTCAAACAGCTATAACTCATTCATCAGTGGTTGTATCAGTGGTCTAGTAAATGCGTTAGACAGTGGTAAGTGTAATCATCCATCAGTTAATTTTGTGTAAAAGATTCTTTTAAACTGGGGTTGTTATGAACCAACTTCTTAGCCTTCCCATAGTTAACACCGACCAAAATGTTAAACGTGAGGAATTTTGAGTTTTGGAGAAACCTAGCACAGCCAGCACAGATGCGATGGGCTGAATGTAAGCTGCAATTGATTGGGGCCATTCAAGGGCTGAATATCAGTTTATTAAAGTCTGGCAATTTAAGATTGTGCGTTTCATTTATGACATTGGCACTATTGTTGAGCCCTAATAAGAAAGAAAACTAAAAGTCCTTTGACCATTCCGAATGGATAAGCCAAGGAAAAGATATGACTGGGTGATTTAAAACCATTGAAGTTGCATCATTGTACCAGTCTTTCAAAGGTTTTTCTCTCGAGTTCAAAATCTCTAGAAACGTGATTTGAGCTTACTGAAATCTTCAAAAATCTAAGCGGTGAATGAAGTTCGTAGCAATCTGTTATAGCCATAGGAAAGCCCAAGTTCACATCCGCTAGCGACATAGTTTTACGTCGCTCCGCCAATTTCATGTGCAATAGGAGAATTAGTTAACCCCAAATTTTCAAATCTGCGTGATGTCAAATTAAATAAAACTTTGCATCCAAGGACCCAATCAATGAGCTGAAAGAACCACTACCAAAAGCAAATTTTGCCTCATATAACATATACAACCTTCAATCGTAATCTCTCGAAACCCTTTTCAAGTAAACGATCAAGTATTAGTGCGAAACTGGTTTCTGTATAGATGTTTGCATCCAGGAGGAGTTTGTGCACAAAACCAAATACATCATATTCCTTTCAATTCACCGGAGCCAAATCAACTTTAAGCAATCCAAGACTCTTTCTAGATGCAAAGTTCTATTAGTTTAAAGATTTAACAATCCCTAACTATGGGAAAACCCTTAATTCAACTTTTTTAATAAAATATCAAAAAAAATCCAAAAATCGTGAATTGACCTTAAAAGTCGTTCGCGAATGCGTTCTGCAAACATTCAAACAGCTATAATTCATCTATCAGTGGTTGTATCAGCGGTCTAGTAATATGATTGGACAGCGGATAATATATGTGTTTATTGGTGAATTTTGTGGCGAGAAAGCTTTCAAACTGACGGAGTTGTGATAAACTTTGCAAAACTTCCCATAGTTAAGACCGAGTGAATGTAGAATTCTGACAAAGCTGAAACTCTAGATAGCGATAACACCACCAGCACCAGATATATGAAAGAGTGGTAAGATTCAACTGACTTAGATTGGTGCAAAGGTTGATATAAATTTATGAGTTTCTAAGAATTCCCTATTGTGCACTTGATATATGACTTTTTCACCGTTGTGAATAATTTCGAGGACATGACATCCAAAGCACTTTAATCACTCTGATTCTATAAGTCAAGGGAAGCAACATTTAGGGGTTTTGAAGCCCACTATGGCTGTCCATATATATCAACCATTCAAAACCACGTATTATGACTTTCAAATGTCCAAAAATAAGATTGTATCCCGAAGACTTTTTGACACTGATAGGCAATAAGGCCAGTTCTTGCAAGAGTGATATATCCGTAGAAAGCGAAAGTTTCACTTCCACCAAGAATAAGTGACTGTCAACCGGTATCAGCAATAGGTACAATTGAACATTCAGAAAACAAGCCATAATCAACTCTGCGTAATGTGAAGATAGATAGAGTTTTGCATATAAGGACCCAATCAACAAGCGAAAAGGAAGCGCTATGGGATACCAACTGCGCGCTTGTAACCTATGATACTTTCAATCAAAGAATTTCAAAACCCTTCTTGAAAGTTCGATCAAACAATAGTGCTAATTTGTTTTCTGTATAGATCTTTGCATCCAAAAAGACATCCCCCGCAAAACCAAATACATCATTTCCCTCTCATTTCACCGGACCCAGATCAATTTCAAACGTTTCAAAACTCTTCCTAGATGCAAAGTTTTATTGATTTAAAGATTCAACAATCCTTAACTATGGGGAAACTCTTCAATTCAACTTTTTTTATGAAAATTTAAAAAAATCAAAAAATCGTGAATTGACCTTTGAAGTCTTTCGCGAATGCATTCTACAACTAGTTGGACCCTTATAACTCCATATCAGATAGTGTTTTCAACATAAGAGCTTCTTGAACCAGTAGATATATACTTGATAATACTCAGGTTTCAATATTGGCTCAATAACCTTGAAATTCATACTGTTTCAATGGAATATTCTCATATCGCCATAGTTAAGGAGTCAAAAAACCTCCAACAAAATCGCGAATTCGTTTCGAAATCAAATTTTCTTCATTTGTGAAATGCTGCTGTTAATCTGGAAGAACTTTAAAGCAATAGCACTTATGCGTTATCATCTTGTCGATGTCAGCGTAAAGATATGCATTAGTGACGTCATCTGTGGCGAATGTATTTTGTTATAAAGCCCATCACGACGTATAAACCTTAAAATATTTTTTTGTCGTCAGCTTCATAGGATCTTGCCCATTCAGTTGCATTTCATTCTTGTTTCTGGTGGTTTCATGTCACAGTGAGATTGAAGAAATGAATGAATGCATGATTGGTGATCCAGCTTAAATGCGAACATGGGATTACTCTCCATTCCTGCAGTTTCAAGGGGGTTTCTACGAAGCTCATTTTACACTCTGGTTTGGTTGTATAGATAATCGTATGTCAACCAATTTGAATTCTTATCTTGTAGTGTTATAGTGACAAATCAAAGTCTTAATGTTGAGAAGTTGTCTGCAACTATGTGAATTTGCTCCAGAACCAGCTTAAATGATCCCTGGATT
>JAJMFN010000372.1:0-57269 GCA_030574735.1 Hansenula sydowiorum
CAAAGAGTTTTAGATTCTTTATTCCCATGTGTCCAAGGTGGTACCACCTGTATTCCAGGTGCTTTCGGTTGTGGTAAGACCGTTATTTCCCAATCATTATCCAAATTCTCCAACTCTGACGCTATTATCTATGTCGGGTATGTATTAAAGAAATTCCATTCAATGATTACTGGAATAATATACTAACAAATAAAACAGTTGTGGTGAAAGAGGTAACGAAATGGCTGAAGTTTTAATGGAATTCCCAGAATTATACACCGAAATCTCTGGTCGTAAAGAACCAATTATGAAACGTACCACATTAGTGGCAAATACTTCAAACATGCCTGTCGCTGCAAGAGAAGCTTCCATTTATACAGGTATCACATTAGCTGAATATTTCAGAGATCAAGGTAAAGATGTTTCCATGATTGCTGATTCTTCATCAAGATGGGCCGAAGCATTGAGAGAAATTTCTGGTCGTTTAGGTGAAATGCCTGCTGATCAAGGGTTCCCAGCTTATTTGGGTGCCAAATTAGCCTCTTTCTACGAAAGAGCTGGTAAGGCTGTTGCATTGGGTTCACCAGATCGTGTTGGTTCAGTGTCCATTGTTGCTGCTGTTTCTCCAGCTGGTGGTGATTTCTCAGATCCTGTCACCACTGCCACTTTGGGTATTACACAAGTTTTCTGGGGGTTGGATAAGAAATTAGCACAAAGAAAACATTTCCCATCCATCAATACTTCTGTTTCATACTCCAAATATACCAATGTCTTGAACAAATATTACGATGACAACTATCCGGAATTTGCATCATTAAGAGATAAGATTAGAGAAATCTTGTCAAATGCCGAAGAATTGGAACAAGTGGTGCAATTGGTTGGTAAGACAGCTTTATCTGATGCTGATAAAATCACATTGGATGTTGCTAATTTGATTAAGGAAGATTTCTTACAACAAAACGGGTACTCTACATATGATGCATTCTGTCCAATTTGGAAAACTTTTGATATGATGAGAGCTTTCATTGGGTACTATGATGAAGCTCAAAAAGCTGTTGCTAACGGTGCCAATTGGTCAAAATTAGCTGAACAAACTTCTGATGTTAAGCACTCTGTTTCTTCAGCCAAGTTCTTTGAACCATCAAAGGGTGAAAAAGCTGGTAGATCTGAATTTGAGAAATTGGTTTCATCAATCTCTGAGAGATTTGCTGAAGCAAGCGAATAAATGTATTTGCAAAGTATTTACACATACATAAAGGTATTTTCGATTGTATAAGTTTAGAGGTTTGTTTTGTCATTGATAAAGTTGGAAAAAGTAATAAAAAAATTTAAGAATTTAATCAAGTGATTCGATCTGTAGTTAAAATTCATGGATTAGTGGTATTAAAGATTATACAGATTACTGATATTTATGGGATCTCCGCTGTCTTCACATCTGCAGGTACAAAAATCAACACAGTCACTCCAAACATCACCACAAGCCTCAGTGAAAGCTGGCCAACAGTCCTTTTCATCATCGTCAAAATCATCAGCGATATGGGAAATTTGATTTTGATCAAATAATATCCTTTGGATTGGCGATGATTCTCCTTTCAGTAAGTTCTCAAAATCGTCCATAGCTATCGGTAGTGCGTTGAAAGTGATTGCAGAAGGTGGATCTTTAACTATTTGAGACTCCTTTTTCTCGATAGAGTCATCATCAGACATGTGGTGATTAATTTTTTTAATGATAGAATCCGATTCTGAATCTGAACCATTCCCTTCTGGATGTGCGATAAAATTGATACTTTCTTGAATGGATTCTTCATCACCACTGTATGCTCCCTCAGCGTCGACAGCTTTTAATTTTTGTAGCTGTTTACCTTCTGACATTGTATCTTCGGGAGTTTTAGTATTGTTTTGTTCCCTAAACGTTGATCGCACTTTATGATTTCTTTTCATTGATATACCAACGGCTGGATCTGTTTGAATAAATGGCGATTGTGTAATACTATTGACAAAACTATCTGTTGTATCTCCAGAAGTAAGATCTGGGGATAATCCAGTAGCAGCTTCTGATTTCAGAACTTCAAGGTTTTGCATACTTGTTTTTTGAAATGGATGTTTGCCATTCAAGATGTCATCCGCTTGATATGACGAGCTTGGAGGTCTCCATCTAATCATTTGGTCTTCCATATGTTCGGTTATACGATCATTCATTGGGCTAAACCTAGCTGATTGATGAATCATGATGGATTGTCTCAATGTTGGCTTCCCGAACCTTGAAAAATTATTTGTTGTAGGCAGATGTGGTGGTTCGTGTGTGATTTGGTTGAAGCTTAGGTCGTCTGAAGTTTGATCTTTATTTTTCGGTTCAACATCGGAAGATGTGTGGCTTGATATGCTTGGATATGAATTGGCTGTGAGATAAGCTGAAGAGCTTGTTGTGCTGATATGTGATAACGGAGCCGTGGTGGACAACAAGGGCGTGTTAGTTTTCCTGGATATTCTAGAGGTCTGAGGACTTGTATTTGCTGTAACGAAGGACTCCATTTGTGATGGTCTTCGTGAATTAACCGGAGCACCAGATACATCATTGGTTTCATCCTGAGGATGCTGTCTCAATTGTAATATCTCTCTTGGCTGAGCAAAATCGCCCTCTAGGACCATCTTTCAATAACACCAGCCTGAACCAAAATCCTTGATTATGATCCAGAACTTGAAACAGTCGAAAAAGAGCCTGTTGAGATCTGGTTTAGGATAGTTTTTTCACCTGAAGTAAAGTGACACAAAATCAGATTCGGATCCTCAAAAAACACACAAGATTTAAAGAAAAAGCAGCTCAACCATCAACAGTCAACATCCAAACCAGCAAAACATAGACAGCGAGATAATTGGAATGGACTAAAGCAGACCGACCCAAAAGAGCTTTATCATGAGAGGTAAACAAGCGTTTCTGCTCTTGGAGCCGCCAAGTTCCAAAATACCTGGGTTCGATCTCTCTGCATTTTAACCGTCAAGAAAGCACAAGCAGCCAGACTCGAATATGAACCATTACAACAATCAACAGACATCTCGTAGAATCTGATCATAATGAATATCGTACTATGTTGATGATGTTGATGAAGTTGACTAAAGCATCAAGCGCCAGGGTCTGTAACCACCTTTGAAAAAGAAAAGGGACCTCACTCAAATCTTTCGACTTGACGTGAACTTCTCTTCACCAACCGACTTAGCTTACTTTGATACCTTCTGTTGGCTTACAGGTCTCGTGATGTTTGGTAAGAAGGAAGACCCAGTAGAGAGCTATGTTCCTGCTGATCCAAAGTCGGAAACCACAACTTTGGCTGGGAGTGATAAGGATGAAGCGATCAAGTTTCTCCACAACACAAGAGTCACATTGGCACAAGATGATACTGGTGAATACCCAAAGTATTTGATCAGGAAGATTGATTGGAGAGTGATGACGGTTTTATGTGGCTCTTATTTCCTACAATTCTTGGACAAGAACTTGTTGAACTATGCTGGGGTTATGGGTATCAAGAAAAACTTGGAAGGTAACGAATTTGCCAATTTGGGTACCATCTTTTATGCTTCATATATCTTTGCTGAACCAATTGCTGATTATTGTCTTCAGGTTCTTCCTACGGGGAAATTTCTAGCCTTTTGCATAGTATCATGGGGGATTGTCGTTGCTGCTCATTCAGCATGTCATACTTACGCCAGCTTGATGATTGTCAGAGCACTATTGGGTATTTTTGAATCATCCTTGTCACCAGGATTAATTGTTATATCTTCAATGTGGTATAACAAAGGTGAAAATTTGCAAAGAACCGGTATTTGGGTTTCGATGGCTGGGCTAAGTGTCATCATTGGTGGGTTACTTTCGTTTGCGTTTCAACATGTTACCACTGATTTCCAGTCCTGGCAAATATTTTTCCTAGTTATGGGTATTGTGACAGTTTGCTTTGGGATATTTACATATTTCGTTCTTCCAGGTAATCCAACTAGCGCTCGTTTCCTAAGCGAAGATGAAAAAATCTTGGTTCTTGAACACATTAGAGCTAACCAAACTGGTACGGAGACCAAGACTTTCAAGATCAAACAAATCAAAGAACTATTGTTTCATGATAAACACACTTGGCCATTATTCTTTTTAACCATAATATCAATGATTTCCACTGGTGCTCTAGGTACATGGTCCGTCACAATCATTGCATCTTTTGGGTTCAGTAGTAAAATTGCAGCTTTAGTTCAAATGCCAGTTGGTGCCGCCATGATTTCAGGTGCCATGTTACAATCATACATCTGCTCATACTACGGCAAAAGAACTTTAGTTTTTGTTGGAATGTGTGTTCCAGCTATTGCAGCTTATATCATCCTACTGACAACTACGAACCGTGCTGCTAATTTGGTTGCAATCTACATGGCCATGTTTTCCACCAGTGTCATTGGGTTGTTTTATTCATGGAACAGTGCAAACACAGCAGGCCATACCAAAAAGCTAGCTCGTAATGGGTTGACAATGGTTGGGTTTTCGGTTGGCTCGTTAATTGGTCCACAATTGTTTAGAGATTATGAAAAGCCACACTACAGAACTGCCAAAATAGTGTTATTGATCACTTCGATTGTCTGCGTACCATTGGGTATATTGGTTGGGTTGATTTCGAAATGGGAGAACAAGAGGAAAGAAGAAAATGAAGCTATAGAACTAGGTCCAAATTATGAGTTTAAGGATCTTACTGATCTAGAAAATCCGAACTTCAGATACGTTTACTAAAAAAGCATTGCTATAGACTTAACAAACCTTGCATGTATATTTTCTTATATTTAAAAACATCTGTATATACAATAATTTATTCAATCAAAATGTCCTAATAGTTACTTCAAAGAATTGTTAAAGAAACCGTTTTGCTGTTTGCATGTTTCGCGGATCAAAGCGATAAGGATTCAGCGAATAGCATTGTTTTTTTACTAATACTCCAAAAGATCGTGGAGATATTCATCAGAATCTGTCTTTCCACAAGTATTACCCTTTCATATCCCACAAGAGGAAGCACCAGAAGCTCTTAGTACAATATCGACCAATATAACCAGAATGGGTGCTGACATTACCCCTGTTATCGTTGGTGCATTACAATGCCAGAAAGACTCGTTCCTGAAAGAATACGAAACCACTGTTGTGTCTTGTTCTGAAGAGAAACCCATTACTAAAGACAAGAAGTCCAAATCGAAAACCACAGAGCCTGAGCCAATTGTCAAGTATGCCGTCGAGCTTCAAGACACCATTTTGTTCCCAGAAGGTGGTGGTCAACCTTCTGATAAAGGTGTGTTGATCTCGCAGGACAATAAGAAGTATGAAGTTTCATACATTCGCAGAGATCAACTGCGTGCCATCCATCTCCTTGATGAGCCGATTGAAGTTGGTACAAGAGTGAGTATCGAAGTCGATTGGAAGAGAAGATTGGATCATATGCAACAACATACAGGTCAACATTTGTTATCAGCAGTATTGGATCAACGTCAAGTTGAATCAGTTGGATGGAGTATGGGTGAGATGATCAACTATTTAGAGCTTCCACGAGCATTAAGCGAGCAGGAAATTGAAGAAGTCAGCCAAGAGGTCAATGAGAAGATAACAGAAGCTATTGATATCAGTGTTGTGATTCCTGATAAGGAACTAGTGGATAAAGATCACATGCCCGATGATTATGACGTTGAGAAAGGTGTTCTAAGAGTGGTGAAGATTGGTGAGCTAGACGCAAATCCATGTTGTGGTACACACTTGAAGTCAACAGCCCAGATCCAATCCATTGCATTGTTACACCAGACTTCTGTTAGAGGTACCAACTCAAGATTACATTTCTTAGCTGGTGATAGAGTCCGTCAATACGCAATGTATGGACATAAACTATTGAAACAAGCCTCTGGAGAGCTATCTGCCCAACCTGAGGAGATCACAAGTAAGATCCAGCAGCTGAACGTTAATTACAAAAAGGCACAGAAAGGTGAAGCTAGTTGGAAGGAGGAAGTTGCAGGATATCAAGTGAAGGAACTTTTTTCAAAATTAGAAACTTCAGATATTCAGTTTATTTATAGAGCCGATGCTGGATTAGACTATTTACTATTGATCTCCAAGTCTGTTTCCAAAGAAGTACCGAAAGGTAAGACAGTAATATTACTCTCCGGTGAGGGTAAACAAGGTGGTTCACTGATCATTCTTGGGTCAGATGCTGAAAAGATTACAGAAATTTCCAAGGGTCTACAATCCAGAATCAAAGGATTGAAAGGTGGTGGTAAAGGTAAATGGCAAGGTAAAATCACCTCATTTGAGAAAGGCGAATTGGAAGAAGCTTTGTCATACTTGAAATCTTTATAGATTGGTATTGTCTTATTTATTCATTGTATCGTAATTTATTTAAATATATGTAATGATTGAACTGGCCGAAAAATCCCCCACAAATTCATATATTAGTATGCTAGATGCCATGTGCTGTAGAGCCATATTGTATAGTCTCTCAGACTACATTGTTTTGAATCAATTTCTTCCCAAGAACTGTGGTAATAGGCCACTAACTCTCCATCTCCACCTCAGTTTCCTTTTAGCTTCATTAAGCCATAACGACTGTTTCCTGCCAAGATGCTGCTGCTGCTGCCCAACATTTTGAGCAAAACTCCTTGGATCTAGTTGTGTATGCAGTTTGTTCACTAACTGTGATGAAAATCCACTGATTGGATCGATCTTTGATTTTTTGGTAGCTGGTTGATTTAGTAGTTCTTCAATATCATCAGTCGATGCATCTTCAGGTATGGTTCTCATTTCTGAAACGCTTTGATCAAAAGATTCAATCAATTTGGAAAGTTGTTCGTATCTTTCAGTACAGTTTGAACATACAAATTCAGAATATACAGTGTCTTGTGTTAAGAGACTACTCAGCTCATATAATGGAGTCTCGCAAATGACACAGTATCTCAATGAGGATGTAGTAGTTGTAGGTACTGAAAATTCACCGAATGTCAAATCATGAGAATCTGTCAACTTCAAAGTAGGTGCGTTTGTATAAATAGAGCATGCTGATGATAGTGGGCGATGTGATTGTGAAGTTTTGGCACTGAAGAAATCAGTGGCAGAAGATGAAGAGGATGATGCTGCTGTTGTGCTTTGTTCATATACTGAGCATTTTGTGAGAAGTAATGAGGAGGTTTGTGACGTAGAGAGTTGATGAGGATCTGTAATTGGCACTGGGAGACTTTCTGATAAAATGGACTTGGCTTTTGTCAAGTAGTTTGGGCCCTGTGGGATGTCAGCTTGATCGATTCCACTTGAGCTTTTAATTGAAGATTTCAAATCGAATACAGAAAGTTTTTTCCGATTTAGTTGTTTCATCTTGATGTAGTCCTCCACAAGGACGATTGGATCTATTTCAAATAGTTGTGAGTCTGGTCTGGATTGGATTGGTTCTTGTGCATTGATCTCTGGGCTTTTCAAATGTTCGGTGACTTTTTCAGAACATGGTGGAGGAGCTAGTGGGAATGATGTGAGTTGTGAGTTATCCAACATGTCTAGTCTTGACTTCATGTTTCTCAGCTTGGGTATCGTTTGCGAAGATTTAAGAGGTTCTCTAAAGAAGCTATTTGAGTCTTTATTTGGGAATTTTGCATTGAAAAATGAACCATCTAGCACATTCCCTTCCTCGGTCTGCATGAATTGTTGGTGATGAGTATGATTATTCCTTTGAAGCTTCCGTATGCTTCCAGGCTGGTCATACCGTTGTTGGACATTATCTCTCATATTGACCTTGTCTGTGATATCATTCATGCTAATATGGTATCCCACTGTTTTGGCAGGTTATGTGTCGTTTAAGGTGAAGTTATTCGGTTGGGTATGAAAGGCTGATGGGACGTATCTAAACCTTTTGATGGGGAAAGTGATGGATGTGGTACACTTGTAGTTGTATAAGGGGGATGGGTGGTGGGCTATATACTGGCTAATGATGGGGAGATGGCGAAACTGGATCTCCCATCCCATTTCCACAGATGAGCTGTGCTTTATTTAATCTCTTCTTCTCAACAATCTGAAACGTAAACATCAGCTTCCGAATCCAGAAAATTGTATGCAGAACAAAACAATCGGCAAGGGGACACATAAAGTACAGAAATAGTTATCGCGAATCCGTTCTACGTGTGATCCCAGTACAAAAAGTTGTAAATATCGGACTCAAAGCTGAGCCTGTGTCAGTATTGTGCTGTTATATACAAGTGTCGAAGAGCTATGGTGTTGTTGAATATGACAAGAGCTTGTGCAACGCGGGAAATCTGGAACTGGGGGACTCCGGGAGTCATATGATTGGGTATTAAATGATAAGCGTCCTACTTCATTCAAGGATTCATCATGACTTTCCCGACTTTTGCCTCTTCAGTCCTTGGATTGTGGTGTATCAGGATCTCCAGGATTACAATCATCACCGTATTTGCTAGAAATTCCACACTAAAGCGGCCTAGTGGCCCTTTCCATTTCCCGATCTGCCACCCCACTGAGACAGGGAGATCTTATCACGTACCACTTGATTTTAGATATCATTCAAAGCTAGGTTCAATCACATGAAGGAAATGGTGTCCAGTTTTTCTTGTGTGAGCTCAACGTTCAAAGCGTCCTTTTCTGCAATAGCTTTAATAGTATCAATCTCAAACTGTAGTTTCAAATTCTTCATCTTCTTATCTTTCATTTGAGCACTTAGCTTTTGTTCTTCTTTGTAAAGTTCTTCTTGTTCCTTGATAATCTCATTCATTTTCATATCGGCATCGATTTGGTTCAAGCCATCTCTTTTTTTGTCCAGACTTAACAGCTGAATCCACGGAGAATTATATTTCACTGGCTGTACAGTACTTCTTCTTTGATATCCTTCAGAGGATGGCTCATCGTTCGCCTGTTGAGAATCGTTCACTGAATTGGCTCTTGGGGTATGTGGGCCTTGATAATACGAGTCTCTTCTACTGTAGCCAGATTTGAAGGAATTCCCTCTGTATGAACCTCTGCTACCAAAGGCTCCTCTTGTGTCAGTGGCTAAAGATGGTCTATATGAAGAGTCTGATTCTGGGACAGACATTCTCTTATGATCTGGAGTGCTATGAGAAGAGGTTCCATCCTCTCTATGACCTGAAGGTAATGAATGTCTATGATTTGGTGATGAATATGTATCACTCTCATCCCTATAATTCGTATAAGAATTGTTATACGACGAGCCGTAATAGCTTGAGTGGTAGCTACTGCCGCCTCTCCCGCCACGATATCCACCACGGCCAGAGTCCCTAGTATAGCCAGAAGCTCCTCTTCCACCAGTTCTTTGGTAACCTTCTGGTTTATATGATTCTCCATAGTTGGAGCCCCTATAGCTTATGTTAGTGAATGTTTAATGAAAGCAGCAAACAGCCTGACATACGATGAATAGTTTCTGCTCATCAGCACGATCTTTTAATCTCTTTTCCTGTCTCTGTTGAACACTTTTGTTGTTATTTACCACACAATGTTTATCGTTATTCATCATTTTTTTTTCAAATGTCTAAAATTATTATATGTCGCGAATTGATTCTGTATGCTTTCTTATTATCTACAGGGTGAATCCTTTGCCTTTCACCAATTTTTCTCCTAAAAGCAAAGTCTACTTGTTTTTGGAGTATTCACCGAAAACTACAGGCAACATTCATCAATCATAATATTTATTCAACTTGCTTCACCACAAGTTGTGCATAAGATACATCTCCATCTTCTGGGTCGTTTGCCCATTGTAGTATATCGTTCAAGATCTTTGCTGATCTTCTCATCTCATGCTTCCACTCTGCCTCACGCATTCTATATTCTAAAATCTCACAACCTTCAATCAAAACGTTTAAACCATTGATCTCTTTCATCTTTTTGAATGTAACCAAAGGTCCAAAATTGGTGATGTTGAGAATCTTTCTGATCTCTAGGACAGCCAATTTGGAGAAAAATCCATCTTTCAAGATTCTTGGAATAGAGTTATTGGTCAACAGACCACAGTTGTTTAATGACAAGCGTGAGATAGAATCACTACAGTGATAAGCTAGATCCCAAATCCCACGATCTGTTATAGCACATCCAGCCATACCCAATGTTTCGAGTCTAGTGTTTCTTGATAAAACAGCCAAACTATCATCAGTGATCAAATGGCCATTTGTATGACGGCCCAAGTTCAAGTTTGTCAAGTTTGGACAGTTTTGTGCAATAACGGAAATACCTTGATCTGAAATCAATTCACAGGCACGAAGATCCAAAACTTCCAATTTTGGAGCCTTTTGAGCAACTAAACTTAAGAAATAATCATTGACAACTTTGGAGCCTGGGAGAACAAGTTTCTTCAATAAAGAGCCAGTAAGCATTGTTGGCGGTGGTAAAACTCTTGGGCATATATACATCTCTATCCATTCAAGTTGCCCACTGACGACTGGAGCAACAATTTCTAAATCTTCTTGTTTGGCTATTGTGATTTTATGCATAATGAATAATGAAGTGTTTGATACTGTTCTTTTTGGTTTCAAGTTTTTTCTTTGGGTATTAACAACGAAATTGTTCCATTTCTTTTCGTCAGCAAAAAATAGTTTATTTGAAGCAATTTCTGATGTGATTTGATACCAAAGCTTATTGACCAATAAACAACTATGTAGACTATTGGATCTTTTAGAGGTTAAATTCATTGGTGAAAATGAAGCTGGGTTACCATTATTCTTCATACTTGATTCACATGCTTCTCTCCAAACAGATTGAGCTTTACGCTCATCCTTATAGATCAAGAGGGCATGTTGATAAGATAACGGTCTTCTTCTAGCTGGTGATTCTTCATGAGGTAAAGCCGGTGCAGAATCAACATAAGAAATAATTTTGGAAACAATTTCTGGAATATGGAAAATTGGATGAGACAGAGGTGTATGATGGCTAGTGATTGATAAGCTTGATAGATGTATGTTTGCAATATCATCATTGAAGCTCAACGTGCGACAAACTTTTTCTCCTGTGGTAGTTTGAATTGGTGAGTGTTCACAAGTTGGTGATGGTGGACTGTAAAAATAGAATGTGGACTCAGTATATGATAAATCTGAAGTAGGAGACGATGTGATGGGTGTTGAATCGGAACTAGATTCTTCACCATCAGATACTGGCGATTGGAAAGGGTTTTTGGAAGTTGGTGTGAAGGCATTTTTGAAGCTTGTCAACAATCTGCTTTTTCTCCCTAATAAATGACGAGAAGACTTCTTTGGGGTTGTTGTAGATGAAGAAAAAGCTGTAGAAGGTGGTGTGAACAAACTGATTGAGTTCCTAGGACTCTGATTTCTCTTCAAAGGTCTTGATTCTTTATCATTATGACAGTCAGCTGTATGTGACGAGTTTGATGGCTCTTCTCTTGATCTTTTGAATGAACCAGTTCTATTAGCGTGTTCCATGTTAATATATAGTGATGGTATAATTGGAACTGATGACTGGGGAATTTTGGTATTGAGTAATAATATAGCAAAAAAATTAATTAGTGAATGACTGTAGTTGAATTAGAAGTGAAATTGTATTTTCAAATGAGTGGACGTCAACGCAATTTAATGGTGACAATTAATGGTCAATAAGTTTCAATACTGAATCTTGATAATGATAAAACAGCAGAATATGAGAAAGACTTTCAATTATTCCACTTATTATATTATTGAAAGAGGACCAAAGGGATTGAATGAACTATAGGGGGCGAGCAGGTAAGATATAGATAGACGATGTGGTGACAAAAAAGCTCCCTATATGTCTTTGTTCTGATGTTCAAGCCTTTGGGTTCCGTGTGTGTGTGTGTTGGTGATGGGTATGGGTATCCTCAAGGAACTATTAAAAACAAGTTCATGAAAGACTTTCCTTAGTTTGAAGAATTGAGGAACTTTAAAGTATTTATATGAATGTATGAAACTTAAGAATTGTAGAGGCTAGCAAATATTCTTGATATGTGTAACGTTGTTGGTTAATGTATACCAATCACAGGGGGCCGGTAATGCGTTGTGAGAATTTTCAAGTCGACGACCAAAAAATAAGCCCATTATGAAAGGGGTTCAGCTTGGGAATGGAACATCATTGGGCTTGTCAATCTCACTTTAAGCGAAGAAGAGGGCTTGATTCACTTAATTTGGACAATGTTTAGCCCTTTTCCACATACTTTAAAATGTTTGAGATGGCTGGTTTCTGCCAATTTGGGGCGGCCTATTGGTTGGCACACTCAAACAGAGATTCTACCCGCGAATTTTTAGGTCGTGTAAATTGGGCCTAAAAAATTGGATTAACGTTTTGGGCCAACGACAAGCACAAATTGGGCATTTGGTTTCACTTTATTTGATAAGAGCATGTAATGATATGTGATGAGCGTAGACGAATTAAGGAACAAAGTGGGCCTTAAGGCGTCATTTTGCACCTAAACGAGATGGCTTACTCCCTTTCGGGATAGAGTTCACCAATATGGATGAATCGAGATTGCCATACAAAGCTACGATCCTTGCGTTAACTAACAACCATCTTGTAGCTGAACAAAGACTGATTAGCCATTGCAATCGACACAATTAGGGCACCATCCAGCTTCAGCATGCTTTCCATATTGAGTAGTCGAGATGATGAGCTGATGGTCAACAACATGAATTATCATCATATTTTGATAAGTTTTGTGTACCTGAATTTTTAAAGGCTGGCTTAAGACTAGATGTCAAGAATATTTATCGACGTAGCACCCTTAAATCTTTGAGGAATATTAATTTTTTAGAGACATACGTCGTTATACAGACTTTAGAAATACTACCTTTCCTCAAGATAAACTTCTATATAATCTAGAGTTCATATAGTGATCTGAAATGTGGTTAACAGTTTTTCAGTACAGAGAACATTGAATATAGTTAACTGACGTGCATCTTATTATCCGTTGCCAATGCTAGATTGGACTGTGTATGACTATAATTATGGAATAGGGTTGGTACTTTCTATAAGATCATCTCCATCTGCGTCAAACAGCTTTTGGTAGCTTATCGAAAACTGTTCAGGCTGTGATCTATGATATCCACAATGTTTGTTAATAATAAAGGAAAAGTGCTTCTTTTGGCTGGTGAAAAGGCCCTTCCGAATGTTCCTCTCCTGTGTAAACCTCAGTACACATCTTGGCCCAGACACTGTGTAATCATCAGCACGACACTTTCTGTATGGGAAAATTAGAGAAATTGAATTTGCCTCCATTTTTGAAGCTTTTGAGCCAGAGAACCAGAAACTACAGGATGAAAAGACGGAATATCAGCTATTGGAACTGATAAAGATGTCATTTATCCATCGATAGCCCACCAGAGGCATGTCCTTCCAGGTCAAGCAAGCCTTCTACTCCTGTTTGAAGTGTCTAGCCAGAGATTTTCCTCAAGCGCTCCTCTGGGCTGACTCAGCACACTCCATATTTTGTTGATTTTTATCACTTTTTTTTGGGAGAGTAAAAGGTTCCCTTGTAAAATATCTTGAACTTATACTCTGAATCCACAAAACTCACACAAAACAGCGGCCAACCGCAATATCACCCACCTCATTTTGAACCCCAGCTTCATAATTACAGAAATATAGGAAGCGCGCTGTTTTGACGTTGCTGTGCTGTTCTCATTTGAAGCTTTTTCTGTGTGTTTTTTGGTTTTTTTTAGACAATCCCGTTGAGAGAAAAATTTAAACCTATAAATTCAAAACAACCAATTGTGGTTCCACTAGAGCTAGTTGAAAGCACATTAGGTCCAAATCAATCAATTGACCCAAAGGACTACTACTCATTTATGATAAGTCTCTACCGATATTGCTCTTCTTTTTGATTAATTGTGTGACACCTTGTATATATTCCCATCAAAAGAGAAGAGAAAAAAACAAAACACAGGACAACCACAAAGGGACCAACAAATCAACCATTAACCTAGTGTCATCCAACTCATAATTATCTGGCTATGTCAGCCGATTGGAATTCCAGAACCAAATACAATGGTCGCTGGGGCTCCGGTAGTTTTTATGGGGATAGAGATGATAATCACAAGAGTCAACCTTCCTCAAATTCCAGCAATGTGTCTGGCTATTCAAGATACAGACAACCGTCTTCTGGATCATCCAAAAGCCACCCATCGCAATCAAACAATAGTGAATCACAACCCAATAAATCATTAGAAGATTCAAAACAGGCAAATAGCAGGCCGTACGAGAACTTTTCAGATTCTTACAGACCTTACAATAGAAACTACAACACAGCCAATCAATACCCTCATAACCCTCCAAATTCTTATCCAAATTATTCGAGAGCAAGTCAGAGTTATTCACAAGAAAGTCCCTCATCTTATTACAATTATAGAAACTCTGGACGAAGTCGGAGTGGAGGTTATCCACCATCGAGTAACTATTATAGTAAAAAGACAGCATCAACTTCACACAGACCTTATTTCGACAGAAAATCTTCCCAGAGATGGGTACGAAGTGCCGACGGGGAGGAACAAAAGAGTTTCAGGACAAATCCAACGGAAACTTCAGACCATTATTATCCACAAAGAGATAGAAGGTCAAGTCTAATTTCATCAACTTCAACATTCCCTGGCCCACAGAAAAAGGCTGAGAAAATCAATGATGATGTTGAACGGTCTGTTAGCCCATTAAATTCTGATCCATATAGCGAGCCTGCTAGACCAATTGAAGGTTATCATAGAAAGTCAAGACCTTCTCTAATACCCAGTAATTTCAAAGATGATGAACAAAATGAAGATGAGGATGACGACTATGAACTGGAGAATGCTTTGAGAGAATCATCTACACAGACAAAGAGTGACATGAGCAATAATGAACTGGATAATCATAAGAAACAGTCAAGTGAAGAAGTTGAAAAAGATGATGGTGGAAAGGAGCAAGAAGAGGAAGAAGAAGTAGGAGAAGAAGCAATAGACAAAAATGACAACGCCACCAATAAAGTACAAGAAAGAATTACTGAAAAGTTACCATTGACTCTAGAACATAAGGAAGAATTGGATGAGTCCAGTACTCGTCAATCGACCGAAGAACCAAAGCAGTATGATGATAACTCCATACCCAGAGATGGAGTTTCAAAGTCAAATGTAAATGAGCATGTTGAAGAGGTGAGAGCCAGCTCTAATATCGGAGAAGGAAAGAAGGAAGACAATGAAGAGGAATGTAAGAGTACAAAAGTGGATGAAGAACTCAAATCAGAACCTGAGCCAAAACAAACCGAGCTCGCAGTTGCAAAGGATACTGATGGCGATGTTCAAATGGATGAAGAGTCTGATAGTTATGAGCCGCAAGATGTGAGTAGTCGTGATATCACTCCACAAGTTTCATTCCAACCAGCAAATGCTGTCCTTGAGGATAAGTATAAACAAGCCGAGGAATCAGCCAAAGCCCCAGAAGTTGTACCAGTGAGAAAAGTCAAGGAAAAAAAGGTAATATTACCTCGCCAGGCCATTGAGAGTTATATTTTCCCAATGCAAAGGGCTCAGCTTAGAGCGTGGGAACTAAAAAATCACTCAAGAGAAGATATCATTGATGCCAATCCATACCTTTTGAAAAAACCAATCACTAATTTTAAAGAATACCCATTTTATGATAGAAATTTATTAGTCCATAAACAAGGGTTCAAACATAAAATGTTGGAGAAAATCTCTGTTTTGAAAGGTTATACATTTGATCATAAAATGTCACTATGGAACGAGTACAATAATAGAGGGGATGACTGGAATGAAAGGCTGGCCGATATGGATGGCCAAATAAAACAGTTATATCCAAATGACGATCAGCAAATTGAAGAACAACCCGTACAAGAACCAAAAGTGGAACAGAATCAAGGAGGTTCAACTAGAAGAGGTCGATATCATGGCGATACTGTTAGGTCCGAAGCTGAGTTTTTGGAAATTCTCAAAAACTTGGAGAAGGAGAAAGAATCAGATCCGATTTATAAAGCTGAAGCATTAGCTGCTAAGATTCCAGATATGATTCTGAATCCTGTTGAGAAAACACTTAAAGTCATCAATGTGAACAACTTGGTTCTTGATAAAGAAGAATGGGCAAAAAGAATCAATACTGATCCAATTGATACATTTACAAGAAGTGAGCATGAGATGTTTTGTGAGGCATTTTTGTCATATCCAAAAAGATTTGGTCGTATATCTGCTGCTATGGGTGGGTTAAGAACTGCCGAAGAATGTGTTTTGCACTATTACAAGACTAAAAAATCCTTGACTGATTATAAGCTTCTTATTGCTTCTAAGAAAAAAAAGAAGAGTAAAGGGAAATCAAAACAACGTTCAGGGAAATCCAAAAATGCCACTGCTACAAATACTTCTGCTCCTAATACTCCTGCTGTGGAAACTCCTAATGAAAGTGGTGATGAAAAGGAACTTGTTCTTGAAAACTTTATTCCTAAAGAAGCAAATGCTGAAGAAGTTTATACCGAAACCGGCCGTCGTCGTCGTGCTGCTGCTCCGGTATTTGATAAGGCTGGCGCTGTTGAAAAGGAGAAGGAAGCCAAAGAGGCCAAGGAAGAGGAAGAACGTAAACGTTCCTTGGAAACTTCAGTTGCTGATAATTTACAAGAAGATCCAAATAGCAAAGTTCCAGCCAAGAAGAAGGCCAGAACTGGTAGAACGAAGAAGAAAGAGGATGTTGTTCCACTACCTGTTGATTCAAATGCTACTGTACCCATTACGAGCTATTGGAGTGTTAAAGATATCAACTATTTTGGTGCGTTGATTAGTGAGTTTGGTACTAATTGGCCAATTGTTGCTTCCAAGTTGAGATCAAAAACTGTCACCATGTGTCGTAATTATTACTCAAAACATGCTGATGTTAATGGCTGGAGACAACCTGCCGAAGTTGCTGATATAAGAAACAATACATACCACACACAATTAAATGTCGGCCAGCCTACGTATCCAATTGAACTACATCAACAACATCATGAATTGAAGAAGCCACCATTAGGAGTTTTCAGTTCTCATGGTGATTTACCAAGTAATGTGAATACTGCCACTGGGCAAGTTTACAATGCACCAAGTTCAGGTTTACCTCCAGTGAAGTCTTTGGCACCATTTACTCATCAAATGTTGACAATTCCACAAGCTAATCAAAGACCTTTGACAATGCCTTCAACGATACCTGTGACATCTTCTGGAAATCAACAACCACAACAACAAAATGGGGTACCTACTAGCAGGTCTAATCCGTTCTCCATTACAAGTTTATTGAATCCATCAGAAGAGAGAAATCCATCTCCTCAACCTCCATCATTTCAACAACCAGCTCAACAACCACCTCCAATGGTTTCTATGGGACCAAAAGTTGAAGATGGTAATAAATATGTACCGCCACCGCCTCAAGCTGGAAATGCAATGGGAACTTCATCTAGTGTTTTGAATATGTTAAACCAAGAAGACTTACCAAGGCCTTATATGAAGTTATCTACACTTTTGGACGCATCAGGGAATCAACCTCAACAAACACAACCACAAGAGAACAGAACCAATGGTATCGTGTCCAATGGTCCACATCATCAACCATTATACCAAGGTGCTTTTACTACTCCTCATTCAGCTGATTCGTCAAGAAACCTCAACATTTTCAATCCAGCACCAGCTGCTGCACCTCCTTCACAAGCATCACCTCCTCAACAACACACAAGCTCTTACAAGTTGCCTTCCAACTTCAACAATTTACTCTCTGGGAATCCCCCAAGCAACTAACTGTACTGATGATGACGAGTTATGTTTATATAGATGTCTCACTACAAGTCAACCAAGGACAACTGTTTATTATAATGCTAGCTTATGTTTTGTTTCAACGGTGTTATTTTATGATTTTATTGATATTTTTTGCGAGTGTACAATTATTATAGGGGTATTTTACGTGAATTTTTATGCATTTCCACAATGTTTTTGTAGTCGATCTTGGGGATTCTCATTCTCCATGTGATACGATCGATAATAG
Organism: Hansenula sydowiorum; assembly: GCA_030574735.1. Lineage (NCBI taxonomy): Eukaryota > Fungi > Ascomycota > Saccharomycetes > Phaffomycetales > Wickerhamomycetaceae > Hansenula > Hansenula sydowiorum. Next base: position 17,978 of record JAJMFN010000372.1, read on the forward strand.
GAGAAATTCACGCGTCGAGCATTATTCGGAAGAAAAAAAAAATATGAGAAATAATTGAGAGAAAAAAAATGTAAACATCAACAACAAATCTCTATAAAATCCCGCCAGACAGTTCTTCACCACTCTTTCACAAGTCTGTTTCGTTGTTCACTTACTGCAGACACTCCAGCACTGTCCGAGATCATTCATCATGTCATTGCTAGACTTCCAAACTCCCTCTGTGGAGAGACCATTCGGGGTCAGCTTATGGTCCATATTCAATATTGTCGCATCAACAGTTACCCAAGGGCGTTTCAACCCTGCCGAGTTTGAATTTGTTGAAGGTGAGACCATGTTATCCACATTCACCCCAGTGGCCACAGTTATCACTTTGTACTATATTGTCATCTTTGGTGGTCAGGCTCTTTTCAAGAAATTTGATTTGACGCCATGGAAATTAAATTTTTTGTTTCAACTTCATAATATTTCTTTGACTATGATTTCTTTGACTTTGTTGTTATTGATGATTGAGCAATTGGTTCCAATCTTGTATCATCACGGATTGTTCTATGCTATCTGTAACAAGAATGCCTGGACTCAACAATTAGTTACTTTATATTTTTTGAACTATTTGACTAAATATTTGGAATTTGTTGATACTTTATTCCTTGTTGTTAAAAGAAAGAAGATTATCTTTTTGCACAGTTATCACCACGGCGCCACTGCTTTACTATGTTACACTCAACTTATTGGTGTCACTTCCATTAGTTGGGTTGTCATCTCATTGAACTTGGGTGTTCACGTTGTTATGTACTTTTACTACTTCTTAGCAGCTAGAGGTATTAGAGTCTGGTGGAAGCAATGGATCACCAATTTTCAAATCATCCAATTTGTTTTGGATTTGACCTTTATTTATTACGCTGCCTTCATCAAAATTAGAAGTGATTTTGGCTTATTTGGTTGTGGTGAAGATGCTTGTATCGATTGTGTTGGTACTACATTAGCAACATGGGCTGGGTTATCAATCATCTCTTCCTATTTATTACTCTTTGTTCTATTTTACATTGATATTTATATTAAAAAGGGTAAAAAGGCCAAGGTTGTTAGAAGAGTTGGTGGGTTTGGTAACAAAGTTAACGAATATGTTAGCATTGATTTGAAAAATGTTGCTACACCATCCCCATCTCCAGCTCCAAACTCAAGAAGAAGTGATTCTCCAGCTGGTCGCAAATTAAGAGAATCTACTGTTAGAAGAAGAAAAGCTTAGATCTACCCAACAATCAACAAAACCCATTAAGTGGCTAAATGAATTGACTAGCAATAAAAGCTACAAAGAACAAGAATTGAAAATCAAATTCGATCATCAAAATGCAAACTAATATGTATTGTATATACCATGAAGTTGAACTATTATTTTGTGAAATGCTCTGTTCTAACTTTGGCCAATTCCAAAGATCTCCGTAGTTGATCACTGGTGACGTTCCCTATTATAGTCAATGATTTGAGATTTTCTCCACTTTTATCAGTAACAACTGAAATTGTCTTTGTAGCGGAAACTTCTTCCTCTTCACCTTCGATATCTGTAAGCAGAACAGATTTAGCATCAACATCCATCTTATCCTCCGTTTCAACAGTTTCAAAAGATTCTTCATCTATATCCACAATACCAAAATTTGAAGAAATACCAATTTCATTTGCATTCAACTTCAAGGCATCATTGATAGTAGCATCACAGATGATTTGATACTGTTCTCTTACAGTACCGAAATTCCCACGCATTTTAACTGGGATCTTAACATCGGCAGCAGTTTCATCTATATGAGCTCTTGGCAATTTTGTGTTTTGTAAAGCTGTGACAATAGCATCCCAAACCAAATCGAATAATGGACCTGAGCGACTAAACACTTTAATTTTAGCATATAAGACAAAATTCCAGCTTCTCTTTGGACCAAGATCAAATTCTGATTGTTGGTCAGCTTCCTCATCTCTATAATAAATAGTGGCATTGCCTTCTGAATCAATGCTTCGTAGACCAACTTCAACTTTCAATGCCTCTTTACTCAAAATCTTTGAGTGTAATAATGTTTCATGTAATTTTTGAGATAAGATCATTTCTTCATCAGTTGGCGCACCCACTCTACCCCTTTCCACTTCAACAACTGGATATATGGATGAGTAATCTTTCAATGCATCCTCTTCAGCTTCTGTTTCAGTTTTATCTTTGGCGAAAACAGCATTCACAGCAGCAGCATCATCATTGATTTCATGAGCTGGCAGATCTTCCTCAATAATCCCACCAGTAATTGTACAAATCACCGTGGTGTTCCCAGATTTCAGCACGGACGAACCCAAAACTGATGTGTTTTTAACTTGGGCTTGGTTCCCATATCGACTTAACCCTCCATCACTGTACTCTATATCTCTAAACTCTTCAAATTTTCGTAGATTTGGACGAATCCCAATTGCCAAATGTCTTTGCAGCGATAGCTCCGGTGAGATACGAGCAAGCACAGCCGGTGGGAATGACATAGGCTTGAAATCAGACATCTTGCGTTACTGTTGGCTCAGTTTCTTCTCTTTTCCAATAAGAGATCCATCTTCTTCATTTCTCTACACTATATAATTTTTTCTTAGTGCCAAAATACTTTCGCGAAATACGCGAATGCGTTCTGCACACAAAGTCACCCGGTGTTGATCTACGTGTCGCTACCGGAATGGAAACTGCACCATTTTGATCTTGATCTCTTGCTAAAGCAGGATCAGGTGTTCTGGAATCCCTATTAAGACTTGACAAGTATATCATAAGAATGGTGCAATTGACTGTCGTTGGATCTTTGAACTACGATCTTGTGTCATACACAGAGAGGATTCCAGAAGCCGGTGAAACTTTTGCTGCCCAGTCTTTCGAGACACATATTGGTGGGAAAGGGTTGAACCAAACCATATCTTTGGCCAAGTTGTCACCTCATGTTGAAGATTCCAATCTAAAAGTCAGAATCATTGGAAAAGTGGGCAAGGATGCATTCGGTGAAGAATTGATTGCTGCTCTTGTGGAACAGAAAATTGATATTTCAAACGTTGAAGTTTTACAAGACGAAAGATCCGGGGTAGCTGTTATAACTGTGGAATCATCTGGTAAAAATAGAATTTTAATCACAGCTGGTGCAAATGGGAAAACACAATATGACAACGACGAACTAGTCGGTCTGTTCCCTGTTTCTGAAGAGAAGGAGGTTGTTGTCTTCCAAAATGAAATCCCAGGTACCGTTGACACTATCAAATGGCTAAAAGATAATAGAAGCTCAAATACAGAGATTGTTTACAACCCATCTCCTTATAACAGCATTAGTGCTGAAATAATCGACAAAGTTGATATTCTGGTAGTTAACGAAGGTGAAGCTTTGGAAATCTCCAAAGATATCTTACCAGATGAAGATTATGAAAACTTTAGACAACAAATTGAAAAAGATGAAGTTGATGGGTTTTTGAAACTGGCCATTCAGTTAAAAGCCAAAATCAATCAAGATAATTCAAACGTCGTTGTGATAACTTTGGGATCAAAGGGCTCCATATTCACTGCTCCGAAAAATACTGGGAATACAAGTAAATTCATCGAATCTGTTAAAGTTGATAAAGTTATCGATACAACTGGTGCTGGTGATACTTTCCTCGGTGGATTAATTACTCAAGTTTCACTAGGCCAAGACATTGAATCTTCAGTTAAATTTGCCACTAAAGCTTCCTCTTTAGCTATTCAGAAGAACGGTGCTTCTGGAAGTATCCCAACTTTTGAACAAGTTGCTGAAGCATTTTTTTAAATTTTAATTGATATCATTGTGTATATTAGGTGCATCCAATCATTTCTAACCTAAAATTTTCAAAGAAAACTGTAAAATAACATTCCTACGTAGAAGATTATCAATTTACGTTTCATTAGTCGTAACAATTGAACTATTTAATTGGTAGGTCTTGGTGATTGAACTGAACCATTACATGTCTTGTTGTTAGTGGTGGATGGTGGGTTGAGAGAACTGCTATAGACGGAAACGTTATCATCTGAAGCAACAGATATCGGAGAGGCAACGGATGAATCGATATCGGATTGTGGTACCGAATCAGAAAGAAGAGTTCTTCTTGAACGACCGATGATTCTTTGTTTGCGACGAGTTGCAGATTCATCATCTTCGTCATCACTACCAACATGAATACTTGAGATCTCCTCTGTGGAGCTGATGTCTTCCAGATCTTCATCTTTCCCATCATCGACTTCTTCATCTTCACTTGAACCATCTCTATTAGATTCATAGAATTCTTGTTGTAATTTCAGTTCCAATTTTTCGCGTTCTTCAAATTCTTCTCTAGCCTTATCGATTAATTCAGATAAATTTGCACCACCAAGATGTGTGGTTGATCGTTTTCTATAAAACAATAGATAGGCAGCACCTGATATAGCATTCTCAGGAGTTTTTGCGGTGACTCTTGAATCGTCGTAATAATACCATTTATTATCAACGAAATTCTTGACATATGATGTATAATGACCACCTCCTATACCACCATAATGATTATCAACTGCAAATAAGTCGTAGATGTTTTCATTTCTATCACTCAAAGTCTTTGAAATATATGGTGACATATCTAATCCTTCAATTGGGAAATCAACAACTGAATCAATCTTATCACTAAAACTTCTTTGATTTTCAAATCGCTTTAAGTGAATTGACAAAATATCTGGAGTTGACCAAATTTCAATTTGCTTAGAGGCTTGACGATGCTCTTTACAATCAGAGCAATACCATAAGTCATGTTCACTTAAAACTTCAGGCTTAGAAAACAGTTTCAAGCAATTATCCAAAGTTAAAACATCATCCTTTCTTCCTTCCCTTCTCTTTTTAGAGGCTTCAACTTCTTCATTCACCAAGGCAACTGGTTTATCCCAAGTGTTAATGCCACCCTCTCCTTCATCCTCTAGACCAGAAAAGAATGTATCAAATGACTCGGCGTTCCATTCACAAACTAGACCAGTACGTGATTTGACAAGTTCATCTAATGTTGATGTACTTGATAATTCTTCATCAACTAGTGTCTTAGATAACTCTGATGATTCTTCAGTGAAAAGTGGTGACAAAGCGGTGGTTTCTTTTTCCTCTTCAGCTGGACCAGCAGCGTTACTGTCATAAGTATTTCCATTAATATTACTTAACGTGGTATCAGCATCTGGTGTCATTTCTTCGTCATCGTCATCATCATCATCGTCGTCACCATGAGAAACCATGTCAACGTTGGTATCTTTTGACATACGTCCATATGTAGGAACCTTGTTGTCATCTGAAGCTGTACTTGGAGTTTTCACAGAGATATCACTATTGTCTGTGGAATTATCAATATCTAGTTTTTTCCCGTAGGTGTAAAATGCTCTCTTGGTTTCGTCAAGTGAGTCCAAAAGTTCCGGTAAATTAGTGAAATTATTGTTTGTATGAGGAGCCCAAAATTTGGAAGAGTCGTCACCATGATTCAGATTATGACGACCCGAAGCTCTATTACCACTTAAATTTTTACGCCTGTTTCTAGACGCCTCTCTAGAAGAGTCAAATAGTTTGATCTTAAATGCATAATCACCGGAAACATCTGGATTTGCCAATGATACGTCACTGTCATAACCATCTGAACATGCATCAGAATTAGTTGTACCTTCTGATTCATTTGAACCTCTTGATTCAACTCTCTTGGAGCTACCAGTTTTATCCAATAATGGAAAATCCTTAGCAGTAAACGTTTTGTTCTTTTGATTATCACGAACTTTCGAGAAATATTGATAAGTGCTCAATTGTTCATATTTTTTTTCCAACTTCATTCTAATGGATCCAAATGATCTTCTTTCAATAGGACTTAATGTTATGAAGAATGGGAATGCAAAACTTGTTGGAAGATTAGAGGGAGACATAACAATATTGAACACTGGAACAATCAAATCATCTTGGGAATGTGGGATTTCATACATAACGATAACATCACCATCACTTATTAGATCTTGGATAGGTAAATAACTTGACTGAGAATCAGAGCTTTCGAAATTTTTATAAAATTGATGATTGAAAATTTCAGCCGTAAATAAATAATCTGGATTTATATCCAGTTTGGAGCCAACGTATGTTTTCAACGCGCTATAAGTGGAACTTTTCGGCAATTCAACTTCAAATGACTTCACTGGACCTTCGTTCAAAAATAATGTGATTTTGTAATTCCAGACAGTTTCAGATGGAAGTGGTAAAGTTAAATCACTAAACGGATCAAATGTTATAGAAACCTTGGAACATTCCGGACATATAAGTGTTGATTTATATAACCCAACAAATAAATCAATGATGATTGAATCATTTCTCAACTTATGTTGATTCCAACTTTTCTCGGCCAGTTCCAAGATATCATGTTCAGTGGCATTTTTCTCATTTAATTCCGGTTTTTCAGTAAATGGTTTCTTGATGATTCTATTCAAATCTTCGTGTAACCCATCCAATAAAAATGCTAAAAACTCCTGAGAATCTTGTTGATGGTAACCTGCAAACATTGAATTGAAATGACCAATAGTTTGCTTGAAATCTCTTGGAATTATGGATGACCCTCTACTTGGTTTTTTGTCAAATAAGTTGTGAATCAATTTCCCAAATGTTATGGCAACTTTCCCGCTCATACCTAATGGATTATCGGTATTCAACTCTTGTTGGAAACAGTTGAAAAGGAAATATTCAGTCAATTCCGGGATATGAACAAGACACTGTAATGCAGAATTCATATAACATGTATTGCCCAAATTTTGAAGACCAATACGGCCATTTGAAGGGCTTGGTGGATGTTGAATGAAATAATTTGAAGGCCAATAACTTTCGGATTTCTTACCATTCGGTGGGATGACTTTCTCTTCAATGACTAAATGATTAGAGCTTAAACCTGTTGTTTTGATTTGTAATGCCTTATGTTCATTTTTGATTAAAAATTTAAATTTCAAATTCATAAAATTTGTTGGATTCAATTGATAATTTAAATTTACAATATTGTCATCATTTATAACCCAAACTTTGTACTTCTTTTCTTGAGAATCCAATTGATATTTGGAAATATGTTCTTTGGAATTCAAAGTATCAATAGCTTTGTTTATAATATCTTGACAACTGTTTAATCTTGATAATGTGAATGATGGAATGGGAGTATAAGAAGTGCCCAGTTGATACGAAGATGTAGAACTGGAACTCCCAGAGCCAGAGGACTCACTAGTTAAATGATGTAAATAGAAAAAGGGTTTCGAAAACTCCGGTATCAGATTTCCTTGATCTTCAATCAGATATGTTGTAATTGGGGTAGAATGGGGAGTCAATTTATACCATTTGACCAATTGTTCAAATATTTCAGGAATCACAGCATAGTATGGATATTTGTTGTAATCAGCAAAAATCCCATTTTCATCGATTAGATTAGTTGTATCTATAGGTCCCAATTTTGTCAATGCATCTTTAGCATCTGAGAACTCAGCTTGTAAAAACCCATGGAACCAAGTCTCAGAGATTACATTCATTAGCGCGCCCTCTTTCATCTCCGCTTGGCCGTTTAACAATTCCTTGATAATGGTTCTTTGCTCTTCTAAAGGTGTTGAATCTTGCTCTGGTTCAACTTGTTGGTCCTCTTGTTCTTTCTCCTCCTCCACAATCTCAATATTATCGGACACAACAGAGTTCATTTTAACATCGCCAACTTCATAATCTTCTTCCAACGCGTCTCCCAAAGTAACGTGATCTATTTCCCCCACGGCAGTTCCATCGAACGTTTGATCCAATGGTGGTTTTTGGAAACTCATTTCAGTTCCAGTTTAAAAGATCTTGGGAAATCCAGCCCGCAAAAAGTTCAGAGAAAGCAGTGACAAGTGGAGACCACGAATAAAGAATCAACAACTGATACCGCCCTTCAACAACACAGCAGAGGGAAACAATTGACGAAGACAACTGGGCGTCTCCTAGATGAATACTATTAACCGCTGAACTGGATTCGATTCAAAAGACTCAAAGTGTTGATTTTTGTTGATGGATGAATTCGCGGTCGAGCTCTTGAGTACGAGCAACACAAAAGTACCATCAAGCAAACAAAGAAAGATTGAACTGATAACGAATAGATGATATAGAATATGTATATCTTGTCTGAAAGTACAGTGTGAAAATATCAATATATGCACCATATATTAGCAGTTGACTTTGTAAATTCAAACGCGCAATTTAACGTCAAAAAAAAAAGGCTTCCCAAAGAGGAAGTAAAAATGCAACTACGTCTGTATTGAATTTTAATAAAATTTCTAATCATAATCGTCATACAAACTTCCAACTATTATACAATAAAAAACAAATGTGCCAAAAAGATGCAAGGTTTAAATACTTATTTATGCAATTGATTTCATGATACCATACCCAATGGTGATAACACAAAGATATGCAATGATTGAAGCTGGAACACCTCTTGTGATGAATGTATTAACATTCAAGTATCGATTACCCAACTCATCAGTCATGGAAATTGCCGTAACATTAGGGAACCCTGACGAAGCCAATCCCATACCACTTGAAGCTAATAAAGCGATACCGAAAATCAATACAACGGCGGCGTTATCACCAGGTAATGAATCTCCAATTTCTTGAACCAATGGGATAATAATGATGGCGGACACAGTATGAGATACAAAAGTTGCAATGACAAGAATCAAGATCCCAAAAATGATCAAAATCACATAGATATCAAAATCAACAACTTTTTTCTGTAATGATTCTGCAACTGTCTTCAATAATCCAGAAGATGAAACCGCTTTACCAAGGGCCAATGAACCCATGGCCAATATGACAATACTCCATGGGAAATTATTGATATCAGAAGTTGATAGCAATCCAGTTCCGAAAAATAACACAATTGGGATAACTGCCACTTCACCAGATTCACCAAATGTTGTTTCTAATTTTGTCAAAACACACCATAATAAAATGGTCCCCACGGTGACAATGATGATAAACCATTGTTTAATGGTGAATTTCTCCTTTATTGGTTTATACTTCATGACTTTTGTTTTACTAATGTCAAATGTTAGGATTAATAAAACCCAAGTTAGGACCAATGCAATGATAGACACTGGTAATGCAACACCCAACCATTGACCCCAACCGATACCATAACTGGAGAGATAAGTCATTGCAACAATGTTTTGTGGTGAAGAGATTGGTGATGACATACCGGCAATGTTTGAAGCCAAAGCGACACCTAAAATCAAAGCTTTGGCAAAAGGGTTATCAACAGGTAATGTTCTCAAAACACCTTGAATCAACGAATAACAAAGCACCGGGGTGGCAACGTTGGAAATCCACATGGAAAGGAATAAAGAAACAGCCATGATTGATAATAAAATGTTTCTTGGTTTAGTCCCGGAGAATGCCAATATATAACTAGCCAACACTTTTGCAATGTTATATTTCGAAAGAGCAGCTGCAAGGGCAAACCCACCCAATAACACCATGATAGTGGAGGACCACATTTGTGACAAGATGTATTTGGAAGCAGTATCGGCCTCCATAACTGAACCATCGTCATTTTTCAAAACACGAAACAAGACACAGAGTAAAGGACATAATATAGCAGTGACAAACAATGGGATTGCCTCGGTGGCCCATAGTAAGGCAACACATGCTAACAATGCCATACATCTATGCTCCACCTCGTCGTTAAAAGTCTTAACACCTAGCAAAATACCAGTTATGGTGATTATTATTGCCAATTTATAAGTTCTTGAAGTGTTTAAAAATTTTGGAATTTTGAAATGTTCCCAAGTACCCAATTTCCCAAAACTGATTGGACCTTTTGGTAAATCCCAAGAATAATAATCCAACTGATATAGATTTCTTTCATCAGTTGTCATTGTGGCATCTCCAGAACCTTTCAATGCATTAGTTTTCGATTCGATTCCAATCATATCTTTCCAAACGGTGTTTCTTTCCCAAACGATATGATCTCTCAAATTTGATTTCAACTCAATCTTCACGTCATCAATATTGTTCAATCTGTTTGTTAGGGATGCGTATGCCTCGATCAAAGTTTGGATTTTGAAGTCTAGTGAAGTAAGGGTTGTTGATTGGAAAGTGTATGAATTTGTAAAGAATTCATTTGAATCAATCAATTCTGATTTCAAACTTGAATTTAAAGATTTATCAAATTTTTTGGTAATTTTATTGAACCCAATCTTGTTCAATTCAACAAATGATTTCAATTGTGTTAAATCAATATATAGTTGAATTGTTCTTCTTTTCAACGTGATTGATTTCTGTGATTTCAAATTAAAATCAGCGTCTGATAACAATGCAGAGTTTTCAGAATCCGAATGATCAATCTCATCATCTTCATCATCGTCTTCATGAGTGTTTGTGTTTGTATTTGATTGAGAGTTGGTGATTGAATGAGATGAGGTGGAAATTTGATGTTTTGGATCAGTATTGATGGAGTTGATTGATCTGTTGTCATTTAAAATATTGGTATTTGTTCTGTCCATATGCAAATGGATTTTGGAATGTTCCAAATCATTAATCAAATATTGATACTCTTGATAAAATTCATGTTCTTTTAATTTATAAAAATCATCAATCTTACTCAACTCAATTTCCAATTTATCCAAAAAGATCTTAACAGGATCAAAGTTCTTTTTATCTGTTAATGAATCTAAGTCTTCCAGTTCGAAAGTTTCAGAATCAAAAGAATCTCTTTTGGATTGATTTTGTTTCCCCTTTGATTTTGATGATTTCTTCATATTGAAAGTCTTCTTCAAGAAATTCTTACTTGAAGAGAGTCTATTACCATCATTCTTTGGAGCATCGTTACCATCAGCAGACGAACCAGCTTCAGTGGATCCACTAGCATCACCCTTTACTTGATTTGAAGTATCGGAGTTATTCAACTGTTGAGCCTGTAGCCCATACACCAATTTTTTCAAGTTGGAATAGTTGATATATTTCTCTTGCCATTCTGGTACTGCATTATATTTCAAAGATAATGAGAACTTCATGGTGGTGAGTTGTAGTGGCTGTGGTGTAATCTATGGTTGTTGTAATATGAGATGAATAATGGATAAAAAAGTAAAGTTGAGAAAATTCAATGGTTTTATAGGTGTATATGAATTTCAGAAAACGAGATGTAAAACAGGAGTGGACAATATGTATGGCTGAATTGGGAAACGATGAGTCGGTTGATAAGTTTTTCTGATTGTGATAATGTTACCGTTGATTTAATTTGAGGTAAATGTGTCAGGGCAAACTTTAAACAGCTGTTGGTTGATAGCACTTTGGTGAGAGTCGAGCACAACGGTTGTCCTTATCCAGTATAAGCTCACACGACAAGAAAAGACGGTACCTAAAAGCTTGGAGTATGAGAAGTTTAGCTGTTGTAAACGGGAAGTGATCACACGAGCTTATAATTTTATTCCAGTTTGAAAGTCTTGGAACTTTAAAATTGGCACACGTGGGATGGTTGGAGCAGCACAAAGCGGTTCAATAAAATAAAATAAAATAAAATAATTTGCTTTCTGTTGCGGAAGAGAAAAAAGTGGAAGCGATTGCACGTGAGTGGTCATGTGATAGATATTATCATGTGATGTATCACATGATATACTTTACCACGTGACCCTGGCCCTTTCGCTTACCTCAGCGATCTATAAATAATACCGATATCAAGATTAAAAAGATGAGAACTAATTGTGTATTGAAGCTTTAAAACAATGGGAAAATGGTAGCATATACATAACGGCTATACTGATAACTCCTGATACATATACACAGCATATATACCAACACACACACAACACCCAGTAGAAACAAGTCAAATCAGACTATTGGAATCCCTCGATCGCGAATCCAATTTGTACCCACCAAAAAAAACATTTTTAGAATTAATAAAGATTTAATACTTTACATCTTGACAATAAGCTATTAATATTGGACAGCTTGATATCGATCTCATAGTGTTGGTATCGTATATTATATTGTCATACGTCTCATTTACCATCATCAACACTCAAGGCCTATCCCTTACAATACAATACAATATATCAGAACAATCTGTTTAATATATTCCTCCAATTTGTTTCATATCACAATTTTATTCATCAACCTCATTTACAATCTACAAAACTAAAAATATACCATCAGAGCAACCATTGTCAACAATCATAACCACGACAACCACCCACCAGAGTAGTATGCAATAAACTTTGTCCAAAGTTATTTTCATTTCGTATCCAATATCTATCTTATACAACAAAGTCCCCGTTCACAATACGTTCCCACCGGTAAGGTACCAACTCATCATGGATACCAACGGGAATGAAAATGTTCATAATCTTCAAAACATGAATACCAATATCAACAGCACCACAGTGAGCCCTCAATCAAGAAGAAATACAAAAAATTTATCACTAAAGCTAGGCCCAAGAGCTTCAACAACTTCATCATTCACAACTAATAGTAATAATAATAATCATAATAATAATGACTCCAATTCAATACCGTTTCCTACGTCGTGTTCATCTCCAACAGTCCCTCACTCGGCGACACTTCCCAATACAAGATTATTCAGACATCCTTCACTTTCTCAACAAAATAGCAGCATGAAACAATCAAATACATCATTAAAGAGAAGAACAACATTATCAACATTATCATTATCTATTCCTACTGATTTGGATTTACAAAATTCTAAAAATCCAAATTCGAATTCAAAATTATCATCCATTTCAATCCCAAGTATCTCTTCATCTTCACCAATAACTTCATCTTCACCAATAATACCTGCAACGCCCGCAGAATATACAAGTTTTAATCAAACAACATCGATCCCGTCTTCTGCAAAGAGATCCTCCTCTACAACATCTTCAAATAAGACATTGGAGCCTAACGAATACAACTATAAATCAACATCGTCAAATAACGTGATGCATACCCAGACACTAATACAAAGCTTGTCAAGTATCGATCTATCTGATGAAAGTGATGTGAACAAGATTAATTGTTATCCTGAGGGACCTAGGAAAATCTTGGACAATTTATACCTTTATTCAGAACCAAGACTAGATCAATTGGATGAATTTAATTTGATCATCAATGTTGCTAAAGAATTGACACCCCCAATACCAAATTTTACAAGCCATAGGGATCAAATTTCTCAAACAACGTTACCCAATGAAATACACTCCACGTATTTTTACATTCCATGGACACATACAACCAAAATATGTAATGATTTACCCAATTTAACCAAATTGATTTTAAAATCTTTGGAAAAGGGAGAAAAAACTTTGATCCATTGTCAATTTGGTGTTAGTCGTTCGGCATCATTAATAGTGGCCCTTTTGATGAAATTACAAAAACTGAATTTGAACGATGCTTATAATTTACTCAAACAAAAAGCTCCTGACATAAGTCCCAACATGTCTCTTATTTTCCAGTTGATGGAATGGGGCGAGATGATAGGCACAAGCACAAGGGTCCATGGTGGTGTGGGATCGCCAAGTACGACTACTTCACAACGAGAGGAAAATTGAGGACGCTAGTATGTATTTATATACAATATATCAAGAAATTCTCTCTCAACGGCTTTTAGTCTCACTAAACGTAATCAACCTTTTAATCGCAGTGATCCACCTTCTCGTTTTTTCATCAATCATGATATTTGCCCCAGCAGAATTCAATCTCGAATCAGCACTTCTGGCATGAATACCAATAGAAATAACACCAATGGGCCATGCCACGTTCCCAATACTTAACTTCATATAAGATTCTTGCGCCTTCATATATTCACACCGTTGCAAATGGTAAAGTATCGTCAATAATGAAATCAATTGTGCTTCGGGTAGTGTTGTTTTGCGTAGTTGGACCAATAATGGGAATAGTGATTTCTTGGTGTCTAAAAGTAAAGATTGGTCTGAATTTATGGATTGTGACCATTGGAATATTATTATCTTGATGTATTTGTTACATTTCATTGAGATTTCGGAGGCTTCCAGAGTGGTGATGTCTTCTAATGAGATGTGTAATTCAGGTGGGATATCTTTGGATATTGAAGTGTCTATAGATGATGGTTCAGTTGGCGATGTACTGGTCTTTGTCGATTTCTTAGCAGAGGGCTCTTCAATCGAGTCTAGTTTCCTCTTCTTGAGATCGTTTCCAGCTTCCACATGGGTCTTCTCTGTGCTCATAATGCCTTTTAACTGCTTTAAAGTACGATAATTTGTTGATTTTGACTGAAATGTATGAGAATCTATACACTTTTTATCGGGAGCAGTGGCCGGATCGAATATTATTTTCCCTTTTAAAGAATTGTGAAAATGATTAAACAGATTGAACAGATTGAACAACAAGTTTGAAGAGCTGAACAGCAATTTGGTGGACAATTTGTTGTGGAGTGTTTTTGAGAAGGGACGTGATATTAATATGACCACTGAGACCAAAAAGACCAACAAAAATGGCGAAAATGGATCACAATCCGCTGAGCCTGATTTGACAAAAGATCAATCAATTTTACAAAAACAACAAGAGAATGAAGGTTCTGATGAGGAATATATATCAGAAAATGAAGAAGTGATAGATGCAAATGATTTGACACAAGAAAACAATAAGAATGACTTGAATATGAACTTGGACAATGGGGATCAGAAGATTTGGCTGGTTAGATTACCAAGATTTTTAGCTGAAAGATGGAGAGATCAAGCAAACTATAATGGTCAAGAGATTGGTAAGATCAAGATCAAACAGAAGAACCCAGAGCAGCAGGCGAATAAGGGGCCTGAACTGAAGTTGGAATTGAATAAAGATGATGAACTGTTTTCTGAAATTCCACATAGCTATGAATTAAACATGACTAAACCTGTTGTTGAAAATCAATTTGTATTCAATGAACAGAATCTAAACAATTTCAACAAGGTGAAAAAGGAGAATAACAACGATGGTGGTATTAAAGAGGAGATTAAAAATGAAGGAGGTGTTAATGATAATAATGACGAATTGAATGAAAAAAAAGCGGAATTAGATACAGAGTCCATTACTAAGAGTAAACCTGATTTGAAACCTCTTGATAAAAGAGAAGCAGCAATGCTTAGAAGACGTCGAAGATTTAATAGATTTAAGAATAAAGACGGGACTGATAAAGTTATACCGTTTGTTAAGACAATTCCGAAAAGAACCCAATTAGTTGGAACAATTGCACATGAATGTCAAATCATACCTTCGAGTGATGATCCAAATTATTCCAAGATTATAGCAAGACGTAAAAATCTGGTTAAAGAGGAACCAAGACCAAGTGTTACTTTATTAACAGAAATTCCTGGTGTTACATTAAGTAATACCGGGTTAACTTTAAAATCAGATACTTCTAAATTCTTGAAATCTTCCACTTCCAACAAGAACAAGGGAGAAGGACGTGCCATTCGTATGCCACAAAAGGATTTGTTTGATTTGTTGTTCAAATTGTTTGATGAGTATGATTATTGGAGTTTGAAAGGTTTGAAAGAACGTTCCAAACAACCAGAGGTTTATCTAAAGGAAACTTTGGAACAGATTGCCCAATTGATCAAGAAAGGTCCCTATGCATTGAAATATGCCTTAAAGAGAGAATTTAAAGAGCTGAAAGACCAAGAAAGAGCCGAAAGATTGGGTGAACTGAGTAAAGAGAACGAGGACGAGGATGAAGAGGAGGACAACGACGAGGATGTTGAGATGGAAGACGTGGTCTGAACCTCACCGCAAGACAGTAAATACAACACAACTAAAGAACAGTCATAATTCCTTATATTATCAGTAGTATCAATCTTATCTTATCGAGTTTATATCTTGTGACTGCTGCGTCCCGAAAGGGAAACACCCGGACATTTTGGTTTTTTCCGTGATGTTTTTTCGTAGTGGTAAAAGTGAAAATTAAATCCATGTAAAGTTGTCAAGTTACAAAGATTTGGTTAGATCGTATAGAACTCTCTACAAGTAACAATGGCTGTATGTGAACCTATGATTCTGTTTGGAACTGAGGCTGGAATACTAACATGTTGGTGATAGCAAGAAATCAAAGATATCAAAAAATTTGTTGAATTAAGCAGAAGATCTGATGTTAAATCAGCTTCAATTAAAACCAACCAAAAAGTTAACGCTGCTGGTAAAGTTTTCAAAGAAACTAAATTCAAAATTAGAGGCTCAAGAAAATTATACACTTTAGTCATTGCTGATGCCGACAAAGCTCAAAAATTAACTCAAACTTTACCAACTACTTTGAAAATCACCAACTTGTAATTCAAGTGAAAAATTGAATAAGCAATATATATTATAATTTGGTTCTAATAAACGGAATGGGTTAATGATTTTGAAATTACGTTACAATACAGAAGATACTGTAAGGGAAAAGACTGAGACGTAGAGAATTAAACCAGTAATTATATTGAGACATAAACCAAAATACACAATGAGAAGCAAAAGAGAGACAAGAAATAAAATGAAATATACATGATAAGTGTAAGAAGGGTTGGGACATGAAGGGACATAATTATTCAGTGAGATTGAAATAGGTTTAAACATCTTTTTGCTTTTCATTCTCTTTCCAATTATCTGAAATTTCATCACTTTGTCTCTTCTCCTGGGTTTCTTGTGATTCCTTCTTTTGTGATTTCTTACTCAATTCCAAAGCCTTAACAGATTCCAAGACTGTTGGTTGATCATCAAACCTTAGACTTTTCCTCTTTTTGGCAGTCTTGTCCTCGGTATTATTAGAAGCTGAACTTTCAGAAGTTATACCTGAAGCTTGAACATTTTGAATCTCTGCTATTGGAACCGTTTCTGTTTTGAAATCTATTGATTCATGATTGATTGATGGGATTGTTGATGCTGTGTTCTTGGAGATTGTTGGTGATGTATTTGTTGGAGAAGATGATGTTTTAGAATTGACTGGAACTAATTCAGCTGTTCTTATCCATCTTCTTCTTCTGGTGTATTTGGAAAAAGAATCCTCAGTGGATGGTTTTTTCCATGTGTTATCGTAATAAATATAACCATCATCGGTGAGAGGATTGGCTGTCGATCTTGATTTGGAACTTGGTAATTGAATGGCACCATCATTGGTCAAATCCAAACGCCAAGTCTTATCAACCCATCTCCATACCAGGCCTGACCCATCTTCAGTTTCAGGTAGTTTAAATTTATCAGTTGGAGATGATTCGTTTAAAAATTCATCGGTCCAAGCTGTTCTTTCATAACTTAATAAATTTGGTGTCCATCCAATACCTAACCAACGACGTTGATTTTCGTATAGGACATAAGTGAAAATGATTGGTTTACCATCTTTATTCTTTATTCCAACTTTTTCATTGACTTTTTTAACAGCTGCGAAAATACCAGAATCTTTATTGATATTGATCCCACCAAAATCTAATCCCGTTAGATAAAATGACAACAATCTAATCAATCTGAATTTCCACAACATTTTCCTGGTGACTCTAGAGAAAATTGAATGATATGTTAAACAGTATAATCCAAATAATAATAATAACGTTCTTGGAGTGAAGATGAAATATGTCATAAACACATAAAGCGGTGATAGGAAAACTGTTGTGAAAAGCAATCTTTTGATATCATAAGAAGTCAAAGCTAGCGAAGTGATTGGATTTAAAAACAAGTCGGCCTTCACAGTGACAATGGTCAATAGTTGTATTATATCATCTAGTGTAGGTTTGGATTGAATCGTGGTCTCAACATGTTTGCTCAAGATGGAATATGCCACCAAGATGGCCACTGCCAATATATGTCCAAAGTATGTCACTATTGATTCGAAATAAAGCACCAACGTGGCATAGATCCCAACAATCAGCATGCTCAACCAGGCATCTTCATTTGTCCACGTCAGCACGCTCAATATCTTGTCAGCTATAACGAAATATGGGTACGATTTGACCAATATTTTGGAAACCGTGACAGGTGTGGAGGATAGCAGAGGCGAACTTTCAGTCTTTGTCACACCACCGATTCTCTCGTTCATAGTGGAGGATCTCCCAGTGAATGCCGCCCTGGTCTCTATATCCTCCGGATTGGAGGGTTTCCCAGAAGACATGATTGGATCAATTGAGCTGGAACGTGGTTATTTGTGGTTTATGGATCAGCACAAGTTGAAAGGATTTGGGATATCTGGCTTTCGTTTTCCTTTGTTATAATGTTGAATTCCGGGGGTGGCTCTCTCTCAAATGGTCGGAATTTGAGGGTTTATGTCTTCGATTTCTCATCTCATCATTTTGATTCTTTATAAGTTGGATTTGAAAGTGGAATAGGTATCATGTTCAAGAAGAGGAATGTTAAAGGTGCGGTGAGGCAGAAGGTGGTGAGGAGAGAGGAGTCAGATAGCAGCGACGATAGTGACAATGGCCGTGTTGTGACGAAGAAAGTGAAGAAGTCAAGCCCTTCGGAGATCAATATTACTAAACATGATACTGATGGCAAAGTTGATGTTGATACCACTTTGAGTACCAATGACAATGCGACAAAAGTGGATGCGTTGAATCAAGAGCTAATAGAAAAGGATAGGATAAGGAAAGTTCAAAGTGTTAAAAATGACAAGGATGAACCAACTAATGGAATCTATAAAGGCCAATCGAACTATGCAACATTTATAAAGCCAACTAGTGGCCAGGCTATGGACAAAATAGGACCAAAGAAGGCGAGCTCGAACATAAGAAGCACTACTGTTTTCGATTTCCAAAGAGATATTTGTAAAGATTACAAACAAACCGGGTTTTGTGGGTATGGTGATAGTTGTAAATTTTTACATGCTAGAGATGATTTCAAAACTGGATGGAAATTAAACAAAGAATGGGATTTGGAAGGGAAAGAGAAAGAGGAGAAAGTCGCTAAAGAGGTGAAGGATATTCCTTTCAAATGTCCAATCTGTAAAAAAGACTATAATACCCCCATCAAGACTAATTGTAATCATTATTTTTGTGAGTTATGTTTCTTGAAAAGATCTAAAAAAAGTCCAAATTGCTTCATCTGTGGGAAGAATACAAACTCAGTGGCACATCCGGTCAAAAATTTACAAAGTCTTTTGAAAATCGATTAGATATTAAAACCATTCACATCATTAAATTAAGCGTTTATCACAATCGTTATTTAATCAAGCTTCCTGAAGATTCAGTTCCTCTCACTGTTGTATAGAGCTTGTCTTGTTCAAGTTTTTCCAACTCGGAATCAACAGCTGAAGTATTGGAATCCTTCAGATTATGAAGAACATCACGATAAGTCTCCAGGAATGTCAACCGCTTGACATAATCAACCTCGTTGTTTAAATTCTCAGTTGTTTCAGCATCATTTTCATCATCATCGAAAGCTTGTGAAATATATGGCTCTTTGAACCTATCAACCCAGATATTGTCGTATGTGTTGTATCTGCTGTAGAAATTTTCCACAATCTTTGTCCATGATTTTAGTGAAGCGTTGTATAAATAAGTTTCATTTGTTTTCAAATATGCCAATATCTGACCATTCCGAAATTCAAGATTGGCCAATTTTGCATTAATGTGAACTTTTCTCTCATGAACATTCAACTCATAGTTCAAGATTGGGGCCAGTGAAACTTTCTTGTGTAATTTTTTCAAATGCTTCAAGTCATAACAATGGATAATGTAGTCGTTTGTCAGTACCATCAGACAATCGTTTTGGCAAGTCATGTAACTTATGGGGAACCCCAGTTCAATCTTGGGATAGAGCAAGCGCCCAGATGAAGAATATACCAGTATCCCGCAACTATCAGTCGCCAATACCCAATATTTTTTGATCTCACCAACAATGGCAATAACTCGATCACTAAGAAACGTTTCAAATGTTAATTCATGGTTCAGTTTGGAAGTGACAATGGTTGGATCCTCATCTTCTGGATCTTCATAGTTTTGAACTTCTAAATAGGCATGATCCGTGTCATTTTGCAATCTTTTGAAAATCAACCTAGTACAATCATAACTTGGTTGTAGTGGGAGTAACGGGGTGTCATTCTTGGTTTTTCTTCTCTTTGCATTATAAAGCAGTTCATCTTCCTCCTCTTCTTCTTCGTAATCGTCAATCTCGTCACCTTCTTCCTCTTCTTCATCTTCAGGAACAACTCTCTTGACATAGTAACCATGAATAGATGTATGAACACCAAATTTGGGAAGAGCATATTGTGTTTTGGATAAAACATTATCCAGGGATTTATCATCCTGAACTTTTTTAGCCGTGACAGTTATATTTTTGAACTTGTTAGTTGTATTACCAGATGATGAAGATGTAACCGATATTAATGTTGGTGCAACTCTTTTCTTCCCATTTGTCACAACAACTTTGTTTAGTTTGGATTTTGATGCATCTACAGGCTTTGGTTGTAATGGCTTCACTTGCAGCTCTTGTTGTGGTGGTTTCGTCAATGTGGTAGGTGAAGGTTTCGGTACTGAAGGTTGTTCGATTCTCAGTAGTCTATCCATATGCTTATCAGACAAAGTTTTCTGATATTCAGCAGCTTTTTCCTCCAAGATCAATTGGTTCGCACTTTCTGCAAATACCATACTTTCTTTGTCCACACCATATCTGTTCAATATCTCATCTGTTTTTTCTGAAGGAACACTTTTCCCCAATTCACCTTCTTCAAAGCAAATCACTGCAATACTACCATCTAAAGAACTGGCAAATAACGTATCACCATTTGGAGTCCAGCATAAATCCGTTATAGTCTTGAAAAAAATATCTTCAAACACAACAACAGGACTAGCTGTGGCTGTATTCCAAATGACTAATGCCTTATCTTGACCACCAGTGGCCAATACAGAGCACACTTTCAACTCATCATTAACTTTTGTTTCGTACAGGACAGGAGAGAACGAGGCAACTTCACAAGGACTATCATGGCCAATCAAACTGATGTCAGAATCCCAAGTACCTCTGTTGATGATAGCAGTAGATGTGACTGGACCATTAGTGGCATTTGGAGCAGCGATATGTTGACCATCTGGAGACCAAGATAATCTTCTGAAATAAGTTGTCAATGGTGATTTTTTGAAAGGTTGCAACACGTTTTTCTCAATGGAGAATGATATCTCAGAACCTTTGTGATATCTAAATATTCTAACAGAACGATCATCAGAACTTGTTGCGAAATATTTGTTTGCAGGATCAAATACAACACCTTTCACATGGGATTGATGGACGTCAAATCTCTTGATTTTTTCAAATGTCGACCCGTTCCAAATTATGATTGATCTATCCAACCCAACAGTAACCAATATACTTGAATCCGGAGCCCATGCCATATCTTGTATATCATTATCATGGGCAACGACTCTCTTCGTTACAGTCCAATGTTCTGAATTCTCAGCCTCCCCAAACACAGGTCTTGCCTCTTCGTCCTTTTCCCAGATCAATAGCACTTTATCATCAGAACCTGAAGCTAAAAATCTCCCATCTGGTGAAAATTTAACCACGGTGACAGCACCAGTATGTCTACTCATACTGCATAATGGTTTACAAGCACCATCTCTCTCTTGTTTATCATTTTTGAAACGTAAGATATCAGCTACTGACCAGATCCTTACTTTCCCATCAAGACCACCCGAGGCTAGTCTTGCACCATCGGGGCTCATTGTCAATGAATACACTTCATGTTTCCGATGTTCCTCTGTTTGTTCATTGTTAGTACATTAAATATCCTCTTAACGCGAGATATTTGAACCGAGCATACCTTCATGGTTGAGCCATGGGAGCTTCAGTAAGTGCATCCTGCTCAAATTCACCAGTTATAGTATCTATCAATTAAGTCTCAGTTCAGTTGATTCGTGTATCTTTATTCTTGAAAGTAACAGTCCCAGTAACGCTAGATTTCTTGGATCATGCTCGCGGGCTCAAAACCACCATGTTTATTATAATACCAAAAGCCTACCATTTCCCATCTGAAGAATAGAATGAATATTTAGAGTTATATGACTATTTATTGCCGTCGCACAGATGCTCAAGTTATCCTATATATAGTTTTATTGATCTAAATTAAATAAAGGTACGAGTAATAGAAGCAAATTAAGCCAATCCAAACTCCTTGGTGACAGCTTTACCAAATCTTTCAATACCGATAACCAATTTGTCCAGTGGAACAGCAGCGTATGTACCTCTGAAGAAAATGGAGTTCTCCTTCCCTGGAACGGTTTGTTCCTTTTGTGGTGGGTTGGTTTGACCTTCGGCCTTGAACCAAGAACCTGGGATCAATAGAGAACCTTCTTTCAAACCTTGTTCATACAATGCATTTTCAACTTTTAAAGGATCACTGTCGTATTCTGTGGCAAATTTTGGATGTTTGGAAGCATCAAAGTTTACGGTAAAGAACATACCAGCGACTGGAGCAACGAAATGTGAAACTTGTTTTGGGAAATATTCCCCAACAGCATCAATGGCAACATCACGCTTGTGGGTGTATTCTTGGCGTAAACCAATCAACCAATCCAAGTAACCATCTTGACCCCATCTTGACAATGTACCATTGATGATACTTTGTGCGAACCCACTTGGAGTTTGCATAGAAACCTCGTGTAATCTAACGAATCTTTCCAATATTGGTTTTTGAGCAACGATCCAACCAACACGACAACCTGGAGCCAGAACTTTAGAGAAGGAATCCAATCTAACAACTCTACCATCAACATCCAATGAGATGAAAGATGTGACTAAAGCCTCCAAGAATTCCTTGTGACCGTGGACAGCTTTAGCTCCCCTTGCTGATTTATCAGTGGTGTATGTATCCATTTGTAAATAGTAGTAAGGTTCATCTTCAACGATAACAAAGTCGTGTTCTTGTGCAATCTTATAAATGGCTTTTCTTCTCTCGGCGCTCAATGAAGAACCAGTTGGATTTTGACCCGTGGAGATTGTATATAATAATTTTGGTTTTGGACCAACCCATTCTTTCAACACAGCATCCAATTTCTCTGGGATGATACCAAAATCATCCATTGGGACTGGGAATTGTGTGACACCTAGAGCATTTGCGGTTTCTAAAGCTGAACTGAAAGAGAATTCTTCAACCAAGATAACATCACCTCTACTGGTGAAAGTTCTCAATGTGGCGTCCCATGCCTGAGTGTTACCAATGGATGTGATAAGGTCCCATCCGTCATATGGCACATTGTGCACTAGCTTGGTGTGCTCTTTAATGAAGTCCAATAGCTCAGTTTGACCTTCAGTGAAACCATATTGTAAAGAACGAGCTAATGGGATATCTTGATGGTGACCATTTTCTGAAGAATGTTTAGCGACTTGGAGCAATGTAGTATCTTCAGCGGATTGTGGAACAGCTCCAATACCATTTCTGAAAGGAGGTTTTGGGGATTCGGCAACGATTTTGTTCCATGGGAAGTAATCAGATAGTGGTAAACCACCACCCAAGAATACGATATCAGGGTCTGCATAGTATTTGAATGCGGTTTTCAATGGAGAAGGACGACGAGATAAGGCCTCCTCAGACAACAAGTGGGTAAGATCTTTTGGGCCAGCCATTTTTGCGATGATATGTTGATGATTGACTGTGTAGAATAGCGATTGGAGCTCCACTATGATTCCTAATTGTGGGACCTGGCGTCTATTTATATCAAATCAATTCATTCGAGTCATATTTTTCAAACTGTGTCGAGATATTCGCGAAAAAAGCGTCGGGATTACTTCCGTTTAAAGACACCAACACCACCAAAAACATTTACAAATCAATGAGAATATTTGATTAGAGTTCGATAACGTGGAATTTCCAAGGGTTCAGACCCACTTATCGCTATTTACACACAGCCGGTAGGTAGTCATCACATTGTGGCACCTCTTGTTATCGTGGAGACATGCTGAGAAAGCGAGAAATGCCGTATGATCTATCTCGGGGGTGTGTCTCGCTTTCCCCTTTGGTCATGATGAACCATTCATGATGAGAAGAATAAGATGAGACTTTCAAAAGCCGTTCTGAAACAATTTTCTGACTGGATGGGCTTTGACGATCTTATTGTTGTATATGGACAAGACTTATTTTTATCTAATCGTCTATATTTCATCTTCGTAGTGATCCCCTCGTTGAGCTCTGTGACCTGGTTCCTCTAGCAGCACTAGTCGATCTTGTCCCTCTTCTGGATGTTGTGGTACCTCTTGAAGCAGACGCCGCAGATCCATAAACACGTCTTCTTAATGATTCTTCACGCTCTTTCGCCTTTTGCTCCAAGGCTTGTTTCTTTAGTCGTTGTGCTTCCTTCTCCTGTTCACGTTTATGCTTTTCAGCCGTGTATCTCTTGTTCAGCTCTTCAAATCTCCTTAGCTTGGAAGCATACTCTTCATCATGGCGTGTGATACCTTTCCAGCTCTTGTCATTCAATAATGCTGAGGTATACGATGTTTGTGACAAGATTTTGATCCAGAGGTCCAACAATTTATCTGTGGATTCTGTTGTGTTTAAAACAGTATCCAAGTGCGAAGATGTAGCGTCAAATGATTCGATAACATTATCTATAGTGGCGTTAATCTGTTCAAGCTGACTGAGTTCATGGTTCAATGCTTGATTACGATCTCTAGGATTCAATTCAGATTGTTCCTTCGAGGCATCAACGGTGGATTTGATCTGTTCAAAAGAAGGGAGTAGTTCGTTTGACATATTCAAAAGGGTAATGTCATTCGTACGACGCACCACTAATATCAATCAACAATCAACAACAACAACAACAAGAATGTTTATTGTTTATTGTTTATATGAGATTTATTCACAGGAAAAACGCGAAAGAGAAGTTTCGCGGAAATAAATCCGACTTCTCCGCGAAAGTGTTTTGCGAGCTTCTCGAAAATGAAATGAAATGAAAGAAACCCCTAAGAGAAGAGCAAATCGGTGAGCAACAAATCAACAGTTCAACGACGTTCACAGTGAGAACTTGATCAAAAGAACAACAAGAGAAGACTAGATTATGTCTTTCATTGGGGTGTACAGGGCGCTATATGCCTATGAACCACAGTCTGCCGAGGAATTGAGCATTGACGAGAACGATATCCTCTATCTTTTGGAAAAGTCAGACGTGGATGATTGGTGGACCGTAAAGAAGAGAATTGTGGGCGCCGATACAGAAGAGCCTGTTGGCCTTGTGCCATCCAACTATATCGAGCCAGCAGCTACTATTGGCTCAGCGTCGGCTCTTTATGATTATGACAGACAAACTGATGAGGAGTTGACTTTCAAAGAAGGTGAACAGTTCCAAGTGTATGACGATAAAGATCCGGATTGGATCTTGGTGAATAAAAACAACCAAGAGTTTGGGTTTGTTCCTTCAAACTACATAGAGATGAAACTTGGTTCTCAAGGTGCTGGACTCGCAGCTGCCCCACCACCTTCGCATCCAGCTCAGCAACAACCTCAGCAACCAATTCCTAGTTTCCAACCACCTCCACAAAGACATGATAGAGTGGAAACACCTCCAAAAGAACCTGAGGCACCAACCATTTCTCAGCCACCTGTCAACTCATCATATGCTCCAGCGCAACAACAATCACAACGCAGAACATCAAATCAAACTAATCACTCAAGAGATAGAAGCTACGATGATTATGAAGATGAAGGCGATTATCCCCCACCAAAACCAAGTAGACCCCAATCATCATCTTTATCAAGAGCTCCAGCTCAAGAAGAAGATGATGATGATGATGATGGCCAGCTGTTTACCTGGTCCGTCTCTGAAGTTGAAGGTCGTAAGAAGAAGAAAGCAATGTTAGCTATTGGTAACAGCACCATTTATTTTTCTCCAGATTCAAATAGTGGAACTCCTCACCAATGGAAGGCCAAAGATCTATTATCTTTCAGCTCTGAAAAAAAGCATGTTTTTATGGAGTTTAGAAACCCATTATTCTCTTTAGAAATTCATTCGGGTACTAAAGAAGTCGCTGCTGAGATTTTATCTATTCTAGGTGAATTGAAAGGATCATTCGGCTCAAGTGGCTTGAAAGAAGTCCAGGCTGCCGCTTCGTCAAAACCGTCATCCAAGAATTTGCCATATGCCAAAAAGACAGGGAAAGTTTTGTATGATTTTGAAGCTCAAGGTGACGATGAATTATCCGTATCGGAAGGTGATGTTGTGTACATCATCAATGATAAAAAATCTAAAGATTGGTGGATGGTTGAAAATTCCCGTAATGGGAAATCAGGTGTTGTTCCTGCACAGTTTGTTCAACCAGAACAACAAAGTGCTCTGTCGACACTGACCAATAAGATTAAAAGATCCAAATCCAAGGATAACGTATCAGCTGCCTCTTCAAGCAAAAAAGAGCAAAAGAGACTACAAGGTCCAAAAGCATCGAGAATCAGAACATGGGAAGACGTGTCGGGTACTTTCAAGGTTGATGCTGAGTTTTTGGGTGTTGTTGAAGGTAAAATCCATCTACATAAGACTAATGGTGTGAAAATTGCCGTTGCTGCTCCAAAATTATCAGTTCCTGATCTTGAATATGTTGAAAAAGTTACTGGTATGTCATTAGAGCAATATAAAACCAGTGGTAAAAAAAGCTCTGGCTCTAAAGATGTTGATATTGAAAGGGAAAGACGTGAAAAGAGAGATCGTGAACGCAGAAGACGTGAAAGGGATGAGCGTGAAAGAGATCGTGCTGAGCGTGAAAGAGATAGAAGAGAGCGTGAGCTTGAAAGAGAAGAAAGGGATCGTTTACGCAAAGAGCTCAAAGGTTCCAACAAAGAAGAAGCACCACCTCCACAACCGTCAAGACCTGGTTCTTCTTCAGCATCTACAAGACCTGTTAGATCATCGGGTGGTGGTAATAAGGAACCAGATTATGACTGGTTTGAATTCTTTTTGGAAGCCGGTGTCGATGTTAACCAATGTCAAAGATATACAAACAATTTCAACAACGAACAAATTGATCCAAGTATTATTGAATCAATTGACTCTTCAGTTTTAAGAACACTAGGTTTACGTGAAGGTGATATCATTAGAGTAATGAGATATTTGGATCAAAAATTCAACCGTCAACCAAAACAAACAAATTCTTCATCTCAAGGTGGATTATTTACAGAACCAACTGGTGCCCTGAAGACAAACCGCACTGGTTCAGCTTCTAATGTTGGAAACACTTTACCATCGCCAACAAAGACCACACCGGTCAACCCAGATGACGATGCATGGACTGTCAAGCCAGCCGCTAACACTGAAGCTAATGGTGTAAATCGCCCTGCCTCAACATTGACTCAAGATTTCACTGGCTCAATGCAAGATTTGGTTAATTTGAAACCTTTAGCTCCAACTGCCACTGCTTCATCTACAAAATCCATTCCAACTTATGCTCCGGTCCCATCAAAGCCATTACAACCAACTAAATCGGGTGCCACCACTGCTGCTGATACTTCAAATGTATCCGGAGCTACATTAACCTCCCAAAGAACTGGTGAATTGATTTCATCACAACCAACTGGTGTTTCATTAGCCCCATTGGATCCTTTCAAAACTGGAGGTGCAAACATTTTACCATTGGCTACTGGTGGTGCTTTTGTTTACTTACCAACTCAACAAACTGGTGTTTTGAACTTACAACCAACTGGACTGATCCCATTACAAAAAACAGGTGGATTGCCATTCCAACAAACCGGATTATTGCCACTACAAAAAACTGGTGGTGGTCAACCAGGTGCTTTACCTTTACAAAAAACTGGTCCATTCGGTGGATTACCACATTTTGGCACTTCATCTGCTTCATTACCACCAACCACTTCTTTTGGTCAAACACCAACCTTTGGCCAAGCACCATCAACTTCATTTGGTCAATTGCCAACCACTTCATTTAGCTCACAACCTACTGGTGGCTTGAACAATTTCCAGCAAACAGGTCAATTCCCACCACAACTTACTGGTGGCTTGAACAACTTCCAACCTACTGGTGGTTTGAACAACTTCCAACCTACTGGTGGTTTGAACAACTTCCAACCTACTGGTGGTTTGAACAACTTCCAACCTACTGGTGGTTTGAACAACTTCCAACCTACTGGTGGTTTGAACAACTTCCAACCTACTGGTGGACTCAGCAACTTTCAACCTACTGGATTCCAATCACAACCAACCAGTGGTTTCAGTACACCATTCAATTCACAACAAACTGGTGTATTCAACCAACAACCAACTGGATTCAACCCACAATCAACTTTTGGTCAGACACAACAAAATGGATTCAACAGTATTTCTAGTCCACCAACATTCAATACACAACAAACTTCATTTGGTCAACAGCCACAAGCTACATTTGGTCAACAACAACAACCATTTGGCCAACAGTCTTTCAATCAACAAATGAACCAATTAAGCACTGGGTTTCAAAATACATCGTTACAACAAAAACCATTCCAACAGCAACAGCAACAACTTTCATTTGGAGGGTTCCAACAACAACAACCATCTACATCATTTGGTGGATTCCAACCTCAATCTCAACCTTTAGCACCATTGGAGTCACAACCAACTGGGTTTGGCTTCGGTAATACACCAAACGGTGGATTTGCTCAACAACAACAACAACAACCTCTAGGTGCTCAAGCTACTGGTGTGAGAGCCAATCTTGCCAATGCTAGTGCTGATAACCCATTCGGTTTCTAGACGGATACAGACACACACGCATACAATTAATCAAAGTATAGAAGGACAGCATTGTGTGAAGTCTCTTTCGTTTATTCTCTGAACTCGACATTGTTCTCAATGTTCTCAAAGTTCTACTAAAATGTACATTATTATTCTTTATAGTTCGAATAGTAGCTTTGCTGTTGTCCCGACCGATGTAGTTCCAGATCAAGAAAGAAGTGTATGTCCGATGGATTTTGAGCCAATTTTCAGTTTCAAAAGAGCCATTAAATTTCAAATTGGGTCAAAGACAAACAAACTTTCCAAAGGTCGAATCTATAGATTTGACTATTTAGATCATTGATTCATATTTGGGATCAGCTGGAGGGTATATTCATCGGGAATCAAGACCATAGAACCGCTTGTTGTTGAGATCCTTGGGTGTTTAAAACAGGGTTTCTTACCACCACATTGTGCTTTAAAGTGTTGCTTGAGATAGGAGAATAAAGGTTGGAAAAACAGAACAACGCAACACACCAATTAAAATCTTTTTCGGATATAGCTAGATAAGGGAGGGTCAGTCTCAGCCTATTGAAAAGGATGTCGTCGAAGACTCCCACTCCATTTTCACCAGAAACGCCATCTACTTCAACTTCTTCAACTCCCACGAATCAAAAAGCACGCTATGCAACGCTAAGTCGATGTTCACATTTATCACAAGTACTTAACTCTAATGCCAAAGACACAGTTATAAGAAACTACTCACTAGCGTCCAAAGTGTCCAATTTTAACAAAATTTCAAGTTTGAATCTACCTGCATATATCAATACAAAGGGAAATAAGACAAAAGTTGATCGTCACAAGATACTAAAATTGAAATCAAAAGCTGTCAAATGTCGAGATTGTTCCACCTCGTTGGGAAACACCTTCATGTGCTTGCAATGTCCTCACGTTGGATGTTGGAATAAGCATCATTTCATAAAGCATGCCAAACTGGCGGGTCATATCTTTGGTGAGTGTTATACAAAGCCCGCACATCTCGCTTGATGAACTTGACCTCGAATTTAACTAACAACTTTTATTAGGTATTGATAGCCAACTGGGTTATTTATTTTGTTTCAAATGCGGTGATTATACGAGTGATCCACAGCTTGAAGCTGTTCGTCTTCATTCCGATCAACACAGTACGTTGTTTAGTTCAGTAGGAACCCAAAAACTATGATTTTTACTAACAAAACCTAATATTAGACACTTCAAAAGAGCTATATTCAAATCAAAGCGAGGATGATGATCGATTGATATCGGAATATTCACATGTTACAACTTATAAGGCAACTACAGGTTTACGCGGGTTCGTAAACATGGGATCAACATGTTTCATGAGTAGTGTCTTACAAACCATCATTCATAATCCCATCATTAGAGACTATTTCATGTCTGAAGGACATGTCGATTGTCCAAAGGGGAAGAACGAATGCATTACATGTTGTGTTGATGAGATATTCACCGATTTTTTCACTTCTAATAAGACATCTGGATTTGGTCCAACTTCGTTATTGACTGCTGCTTGGAACACAAATAAATCATTAGCTGGATATTCTGAGCAAGATGCCCACGAATTTTGGCAGTTTCTTGTCAATCAATTACATCATGGATTGACCAGTGGAGATAATCATAATTCTTCAAGTTGTGATTGTGTTGTACATAAGGCATTTTCAAGTGATTTACAAAGTTCAATCACCTGTCTGGAGTGTGGGAATGTCACAAATACTATTGATCCCATAATTGATATTTCATTGGAAATCTCGCATACTGATAATGTTATTGACGGATTGAGAAGTTTCACCAGGGCTGAAAATTTGGATATAAAATACAACTGCTCCAAATGTCAAACCAAAACTAATGCAACTAAGCAATTATCAATCCTGAAATTCCCAAATGTTTTATCAATACAATTGAAAAGATTCAAACATAACAATCAATCTGTCAAGATTGAGAGTTTCATCAAATTCCCAATGTTTATCAATATGGATGAGTTTGCAACTAATTCCAAAGCACATAATTTGAACTATGAATTATTTGGAGTTATTTGTCATATTGGATCCGTGAACACTGGTCATTATATCACCGTGGTTAAAAACAGCGAGGGGAAATGGTTTAGATTTGATGACTCGGTTGTCACGCTGATGGAATGGGAACAGGTCTCCCAATTAAAGGCATACTTGTTGTTTTATATGATTCATGAACTATAATGAATGGAAACAACAACACAGAAAAAAGAACGATACTACCTAGTTTTAACTATGAACAATTCTGCATAACTACTCTTCATATAGCACTTTAAATTCCAGCGTCTAATCATACATCGTCATTCACATCGTAACTGTATAAATTTTCTTGGTTTCATCCAGCTCCCGCTCGTTCAAGTCTGAGAAGTGGTAACCATCATCTGTCAAACTACACGGGCACTGTAAATATAGTGGTGTGTTCAAATCTATAAAGGCCCAGCCATCAAGAGATCTTGTGGGAACGTTGTTTGGTCTGTTTGCCATGAGTTTTTCCACTTTAGTGCGCTGATTGTTCCGTTCTATTTCACTAACAGGGAGCCCGCAACTCTGGAATGTTCAGAGGCATTCTCAATAAGCGTAGTAAAGATATCGTAATACGCTATTGAAACTCACATGAGTGGTCCGATTTTTGTGCTTTTGTGCTGCTGGTGACGGCTGATAAGCAGGAACTGTGGGCAGACCCCTAGGCTGGGTTTCTGCCTACCTCTGGGCTAAGCCTTCTGCCCGTGCTCCTACCAGCGCCCGCCCAGCCACAGCAAAACTGGCACTGGTATACGCAGCATCAGCGAGTTGGTTCTTTCTTCTTTACTTTTGCCTTTAAATTGGAAATGGTCAAAAAGTAAACGCAACAAAACTTCAATTTGATGCTGAAACTATCGCTCTCCAGTTCATTTCCAATAGGCTTGGTTAGCTATAGATCGCTCAGCAGATACACGATGTCCAACAAAGTCACCGCCAAACCATCATTATTCTCCCTAGGGGGCGCCTCAACCATGGGAGCTGGGCCTTCAAGCGCTCTGGGAAGTGGTGCTGTCTCTGGTCCAAATACTGGGTTTGCAAGAGGCCAAAGACCTTGTTCAAATTGTACATGCTCTCCAGGATTGTTATCAAGAAATGGTAGAAGAAGCTCTCTTTTCATGAAGAAATACTCCAAGAGAAGATCCTCCACCAATATCGCAACGAGAAAATCGCTATCAAATGAAAGTATCTATTCTTCTGATAGTTTATGTACCACCAAAAACGTCAATACAACTGAGAGACTATTACAACTTAGACTCAAGATGAAAGCTGAGGACTTGGCTGTTTATATTGTCCCAAGTGAAGACGAACACCAATCTGAATACGTCTCCTCAGCTGACCAAAGAAGAAGTTTCATTTCAGGGTTCACTGGATCCGCAGGAATTGCAGTTATTTCAAGAGACTTGTTGAATTTCAACGAAACTCCAGAAGGTAGAAGTGCCTTAAGTACCGACGGTAGATATTTCAATCAAGCTAGTCAAGAATTGGACTATAATTGGATCTTGTTAAGACAAGGTGCCAAAGGTGAGCCAACATGGCAAGAATGGGCTATCAATGAAGCCATTGAACAATCATTGGGTGCTGGTAAAAAACTCGTAAAGATTGGTATTGACCCTAAACTAACCAGTTACAAGAGTGTTGTCTCGTTTGAACAAACGATCAAAAAATCACTTGAACAATCTGGTGAAGGTGCTAAAGTGGAGTTAGTCCCAATCAAGACAAATCTTATTGATCAAATTTGGGGTCAATTTGAAGAACCACCTAAAAGACCAAGCTTTGAACTTATAAAACTAGAAGAAGAATATACCGGTGAAACTTACAAAGATAAGTTGAAAAGATTACATGAAGAACTAGCAAAAAGCAATTCATCATCGATTTTACTATCCTCATTGGATGAAATTGCATGGTTATTTAATTTGAGAGGTTCAGATATTGCTTATAATCCCGTTTTTTATTCTTATGCTATTGTGAACAAAGATGATGTTGAATTGTTTCTTGATAATAAATTCAATCCTTTGATTAAAGAATTTTTCGAAAGATCCAATATCAAAATTTCACCTTATCAAGACATTTGGAAAAATTTGTCAGAGACTACAAATATTCTTAAAGATTCCAAAGATTTAATTTTAATTCCAGAAACTGCTTCATGGGAAATTGTACGTAATTTGAACAATTGTAAATTTAAGCAAGTCCATTCACCAATTGATATTTTCAAATCTGTTAAGAATCCAACTGAAATTAAAAATTTCGAAAAGGCCCAATTTAAAGATGGTGTTGCATTAGCTAAATATTTCGCATGGTTAGAGAATAAATTAATCGTTAAAGAACAATTGATTGATGAATTTTCTGCTGGTGAAAAATTGATTGATTTTAGAAACGAGCAACAAAACTATCAAGGTAATTCTTTCGAAACAATTAGTGCCACAGGTGCAAATGCTGCTGTGATTCACTATTCTCCAGAAAAGGATAATTGCCAAATGATTGATCCTTCCAAGATTTATTTATGTGATTCTGGATCTCAATTTTTCGAAGGTACAACAGATATTACAAGAACTTTACATTTCTCTACACCAACAAAGGAGGAAATTGACAATTATACATTGGTATTAAAGGGGAACTTAGCTCTAGAGAATATGAAATTTCCAGAAGGTACAAATGGTTACCAAATAGATGTAATTGCAAGACAATTTTTATGGGCCCAAGGTTTAGATTATAGACATGGTACAGGTCATGGTGTTGGTGCATATTTGAATGTTCATGAAGGACCGATTGG
Source organism: Hansenula sydowiorum (assembly GCA_030574735.1). Classification (NCBI taxonomy): domain Eukaryota; kingdom Fungi; phylum Ascomycota; class Saccharomycetes; order Phaffomycetales; family Wickerhamomycetaceae; genus Hansenula; species Hansenula sydowiorum. The sequence goes on from JAJMFN010000372.1 coordinate 51,474, forward strand.
AATTGGAGGTAGAACAAGTTTATTAGATTTCCCAATCACAAAGGGCAACATCATAACTAATGAACCAGGATTTTATGAAGATGGTAAATATGGTATTAGAATTGAAAATGATTTGATTGTTGAATCAACAGATTTGAAATTTGGTGATAAACCATTTTATAAATTTAGAAATTTAACATTGGTTCCATATAACAAGAAGTTGATCAATGTTAAATTATTATCATCAGAAGAAAAACAAACAATCAATAAATATCATCAAAAAATATGGGATTTGTTGAATGTTGAATTGGAAAAGAGTTCAATTGAATATACTTGGTTGAAGAGAGAAACTTCCCCACTATAGGCGGCGCGCGACTTATCCATTCATTACTACTACTACTACTACTAGTCATATATATTATCATCATCAATTGTTTTTAACTTATTATAATTATTTACCACTTTATTTAATTTGTTTATCATTTAGCATTCGTTATCTTGTTTTGCAAGTATCGTAGTTTATGTAAACATATTAAAGGCCGATCGGTAAAGCTTTATTCTCTATGAATGACCAAAGGTTACAAAGGTTTCGGTGTCTCGGATCTAGTCCTTGCGAGTCCCTCTTATTACGTAGTAGTCCCTGTCACTCCCACGATTTATTTGGTATGTGGTCATCCTAGTCCCTTCCCCAGTCCTTCACTTGCTGACCAGTGGTGTTCAGGTGTGTAAGAGTGCTGACATCTTTCTGGCTTATGATTGGCTGGAGAGTGGCCTTTGACTCATGACACGTCTTACCCGCAAGTCCCGGACAGAGGATTTCGATCATTTTGATGCCGGTGTGCAAGGAAAAGGGATTTTTGTTTTAAAAGCTTTTACTAAACTACAATTGAAAACTCATTTATACAATATTCATTATACTATCCATATTCATTACATATCATTAAAGAGAATTAAGAAGTATACAACTACTCTTGATACTCTTCTTATTGTCATTATATTGCACAATCCATACTATTGCTTATCCCACACTTTTTTTTTCCGCCAAAAGGACATTTGTCGAGAGATCCCTACAATTAGTCACAACTTGAATATTCCCAAATACAATACAATACAACACAACACAGTGTAAACGAAAATGATAAGAGTACTACCTAAATCAAATACATACTCTTCATTCATCAGAAGATTATCGTCAGATTCTTCCAAGTCGACAAGACGATTTATGCAAACTGCTCCCCTGGCTTCAAATGATGTCTCATATATCCCATACAAATTCCATAATCACCAACAAAGTCAAAATGCTTCAAGTCAAGCTTCAAATCAGCAGTCTCAAGCCCCATCTGGATGGGAAAGACATTCATTGACTTCGAGAAGCTTCAAGGATGTGCTCAAGAAGAACAATTCTCAGCAGCAACAATCTAAACCGGAACAGCAAAAACAAGATACAACCACCACAACACAACAACCTGAGCAACAACAACAACAACAACAAGAGGCTACTACTGCTGGCGCCTCTACTGAACCTGCTCCTGCTCCTAAAAGAAGAGTTAGAAGAACTTTGAAACCACGTAAGGCCTTGATCAAGTTATCATCCTCCGCCATTGACCATTTGAAAGCTTTGTTAGATCAACCAGAACCACAATTGATTAGAATTGGTGTCAGAAATCGTGGATGTTCAGGTCTAACATATCACTTGGAATACATCACTGAACCAAACAAATTTGATGAAATTGTGGAACAAGATGGCGTTAAAGTTGTGATTGACTCTAAAGCTTTATTCTCCATTGTTGGTTCTGAAATGGACTGGTTAGATGACAAGATTAGTTCGAGATTCATCTTCAAGAATCCAAACTCAAAGGGGACTTGTGGTTGTGGTGAATCGTTCATGGTTTGAATTAGAGGTTAAAGAAAGAGAAAAGGGCAGTTACGCATTATTATTACACTGGTTGTTTATCACTCCTGTCTTTCTTCTACTTATATGGCATTTTTCATCAGGTTTGTGAATCTATATATTTACAGCCTGATTCATTATTATTTATTATATTCATTTTGGGTTTATAAAGGTCTTATTAATAACACGGTTATACAAATTAGTTTGGTGTCCTGTTGATGTTCTCGTAGCCGCTGGAACGAATACCGGGGTTTCCTGTATTTCCTTACACAAAGACAATTTTTATCAACAACAATTACTGAGCGGCTAATTACTAAACACTGTTTGATCATTTTGGTTTTGTGGTTTGTGGTTGGCTGATAAATTTAGTTGATTATAAGAAATGGTTTGAAACTCGTTCTTCCTGTTTTCTTTTACCAAGTTGTTGATCTTCATAGGACAATAGAGACTTATAGAAAATATAGTGTTTTCAGAGATGATTTCAAAGCCATTGTTACTTACTTTAGCCACCTCCATGGTTGCTTTTGCCCAAAAGGCCAAAGTTGTCTCTGACAATCCAAGTGATGTTGTTCTTAGAGCTGACTTCCCATCTGCTTTTAGTCAAAACGTGGTTGGTATCATCCAATTTTATTCTCTTAATGGTACCACAAAAGTTCATGTTGATGTTACCGGGTTACCAAAAAATGCTGGTGTTTTCTCTTATCATATCCATGAAAAACCTGTTGGTGAAGATGGTGATTGTGAAGCTACTGGTAAACATTTCAATCCTTATGGTGCTTCTCCAGATTGTGAATCTCAAAAAGATGATTCATTATGTCAAGTTGGTGATTTGAGTGGTAAACATGGGCTAATCAATACCACTTGTTTTGAAACTTATTTCTACGATCCTTATTTATCTTTAGATCCTGATCACCCTCAATATATTGGTAATAAAGCTATCAATATACATCTTGAAAATTTGGATAAATTAGCTTGTGCTAATATTAAACCTTCAAATGATCCAGAAGATTTGGTTTTATTGGATTATGAAGCTGAAGAGGAACAAGTTCAGAAATATGAGGAACTTACTGGTGTTAAAATTGAAGATAGATCTCCATCTGATTATGATCGTCGTGATGAAAATGCAACATCAAAAGAAAATTCAAATAAAGAAATCATTGAAGAAGAACTTATTGTTGAAGAGGAAATTGTTCAAGAGGAAGAATTAGCAAAAGAAGCTAAAGAAGCAGTTTCAGATGATGAATCTGATGATTCAATCATTGAAGATCTGGATTCAGATGAAGATAATAATGGGAAATATGTTTCTGATCTTGATGAATTAATCTATAAAGACATTACAAAGCAAAGATCAAATTATGGTTCAGGTAATTCAAGTTTAAATGTCACCATGGGTAATGCCTCAAATGCTTCTAATATTTCAGGCTCTGGTGAAACTAGTTTTGAAAATGGTGGTGGTATCTTAAATCAAGGTTTAGATTCTTTTGGAACTATTGGTTCAATCATTGTTGGGTTCTTTGTTGCCTATTTGATTTAAGAATCTTATAACGTCAGGGTATTGAAGTTTTGAAAGTGTTGACATTTTTTATTAATTTGGTCATAATGAATTGAGTGTTTTTATTTTTTGAAATTTGATTACTGTTTGCTATTATATTATTATTATTATTATTTTTATTATCATATACTAGATCTGCATGAAAATTATAGTAGCTGTTTCGATCTGAAGATTACTTCGTATATAATCAACTATGATCGGCTGTTATATATCGAAAGTATATGACCAATATCAGTATGAATGATTCATGGTTCAATTAAGTATTGATAACAAACGCCTTATGGACTTAAGAACCAGCTATCCTTGTACATCTTTGTCCTAAACAAAAGGTTCTTTATATCCAAATATCATGTGATTTTGGCAGATCATACGAGCAAATTCTTATGATCGGTGAGCAAATTTAGTAAAGATTTGACACAATTTAGATACGATTCTGATCTATATAAGTAGTGGATGATATCCTTTGAATTTCTATTCTCCAATTCTTATCGAACTTCTTGGATTGTTCCCTTCTTGACAAGTATGTCTTCCTCATAGCAGTTGTTACTTCAAGGGTATTTAGGGCTCAATAATTGAGGGATTAAAAAATAAAGAGGTGAACGTGAACACCTGAGGGACCCACCAGGAAAGACCCTTGAGAAACCGGACAAATCTGTGTTGAAAGAGTGATAGCAATTCGGTGCTATCTTAGGATTACTACTGGGCACCAGCTGGCCTCATTCTCTTTCGTACTGGATCTATTTGTTCCTAAACGGTTTCAGAGGAAAAGGGTTTCCACTGGTGAAAAAGGGGTGCAGGATCTTCATACATTTTTATTTTTTCGCAAGAAATTTTCAACTACGGATGATAGACCCAAAAAGGATGGTACTAGGTATCATCCACCTGCTCAGTGCTCACCATGTTTACGTACCACGGTCCACGACGCTGCAAATGCGGTCTTTAACGCGGTTCTGCGGTCCCTCATGCCGTTTAAGTGGTGGTTTTGCCCTCCGATAAATGTTGAGCTGATGGAATTGATAAAGCGTAATTGGCTGCTTTGAAAAGCGGTGTGAAAGCGGTGCCCAGAAATTTGGAAATAAGCTTAAGTTTTGAGTTTTAGCGGTTTGGCATCAATTCAGGAACCGAAAAAGAGCTTTAATTACTGAGCTGATGTTGGGATTTGTTGCTTAAGAAGAATGAATGGGAGGGTCCAATGGTGTCTATTTGATGTTCTACTTGGATTGTCCTATTGTGTCTGCTTCCTGTTCTGGGGGACGAGCAGCGGATCAACTTCGTCTTCAACACATGGCCGATCAATGAATGTTTCTGGCCCAATGATGAATAGTCATCAACAAACGCACATCCCAATCGAGACGAGTTGTCCCAATACAGAGATCTTGGAATTTTTTTTTTTCATATGTATGTACTAATCTCAAAAGCAGCATTAATTATCGATGATTGTTAAGCGGATTGGGTGTACACTTTCCATATGCCATCTAATATAAATACCTTTTGATATACCTCAATTCAGTTTCCATCCCAAGTTTTTCCCTTACTATATACATATATCTCGATAATTTACAATGGTCTCCATCAAACAATTGACATTCGCTACTTTACCAGCTATTGCCTTGGCTGCTGATGCCCAAGAAAACAACGATACTCCAGAAGGTTACACCGTTGTTGCTGAATTCCCATCTGGCGGTTCTCAATCCGTTGAAGGTTCTATCGAATTCACCGGTTTAAACAATGGTTCAGTTCAAGTCCATGTTGATTTAGAAAACTTACCAACTTCAGGTGGTCCATTCTTATACCATATCCATGAAGCTCCAGTTCCAGCCAATGGTTCTTGTGCTGCTACCTTGTCCCATTTCAATCCAAACAATGGTAATGCTACCGATTGTCCAGCTCAAGGTGACAATGCTGGTTGTGAACTAGGTGATCTTTCAGGTAAACATGGATTTATCTATGACACTTCTGCTGATTTGACTTATGTTGACGAATGGTTATCTTTGAACCCATCAAATGATTACTATTTTGCCGATGGTAAAAGATCATTAACTATTCATTACAAAAACACTACAAGAATCGCTTGTGCAAACTTCACAGTTAAAAGCACTGGTAGCGCTTCTAATGATACCTCTTCTTCTTCAGCTGTTGTCTCCACTGCTTCTGATAACTGGGCCAACCAAGTCGGTGTTAGTGGTGCTGCACTATTCGCTGCTGGTGCTGCTTTATTGATGTAGATTGACTTCAATCTATAAGATAAACGTAATAGTTAGATAATGAAAAGCATATTGAGTATGTAATGAAATTTTTGTAGAGTAATATTGTCTTAAGGCGCACGTTCTCTCCTCTCAATTTTTATTCACATAGTTCTTATTGTTTTGGTAGC